>CAUOFW020006403.1:413124-428292 GCA_963454935.2 Ilex paraguariensis
AAATTTCAAAATCTGCCAAAGTGTATCGGTACGCGTACCGGTATGCATGGTTTACTGGACCTTACCGTAATGGTACGCTGTGTCTTCTAGACCTCGTTGTACCAGTACGCTGAGCCCATTTTTCCTTGTTTCATTTGTTTTACATTCCAAGTCCATTCCAAACTTAACCAAATTCATCCCAAACATGTATAAAGATGTTTTTCTACATTATACATGATTCATACAAGTCTATNTCCAAACTTAACCAAATTCATCCCAAACATGTATAAAGATGTTTTTCTACATTATAAATGATTCATACAAGTCTATTACAACCCATTCCATACATTTCATTGATTTACATGAAATTTCATATCAAAACTAAGTTTTTCACAATAATATTACAAAAATTCAATATTTACACAAAATGTGTCATACAAGCCACAAGTCAGTTCGCTTCATCCTTGAGGTCCCGTGTGAGGGCCTTCCATCGGTGTGTACCCCGCACCTGAAATATTTTCCCGTATAAGGTGAGCCAACGCCCAGTAAAGTATTTCCTATAGGGGCTACTCCCCAACCTAAGTGCATATGTAATGTTCACATGCAACATTTCATAAACAATAATCGTTCCAATCAAGCCTAATCAATCTATGTTGGAATTTAACATGTCGTGTTATGATATAAGATGACACTCACTCATGCAACTTAACCTGAGCCTTCATCCGCTCCTTTCCACCCAACCCACACGAAATTTACGGACTTTCATCGAGGGTTCCGCGTACACCCACACACTTCATGGACTGTACCAAGGGAGTGTGTATCCCATCACCGGACCTTGCACCCGAGGGATCTTCTAGCCCTTCTTGCTAACCCCGACCCAATTCTTTTTTCATGCAACCGTGCAACTTAGCCGGATATTCAATCCAATTTTCTTGAGCCCACCTATCATTCACCTATTTGATGTTTGATATCAATCATGCACACACACACCCACACACCCACACACCCACACACATGACTATGGATGCGNGAGGGATCTTCTAGCCCTTCTTGCTAACCCCGACCCAATTCTTTTTTCATGCAACCATGCAACTTAGCCGGATATTCAATCCAATTTTCTTGAGCCCACCCATCATTCACCTATTTGATGTTTGATATCACCCACACACCCACACACACCCACACATGACTATGGATGCGGTTTCTCCGTGCAAATGCAATGTAATGCCCCATTGCTATTTTAATATCATGCCCATATGTAAAGAGTGTCAAATGAGCAACTTTAAACACATATCTAGATACCCCATGGTATCACCATGTTAATACATCAAGGAGCCTATATTAACATTTCATATCCAACCATGATTCTCAAGCATGTTATCACATAAAGTATGCCAATAACTCAATTAATTTCACAAGGCATAAAATAAACAAATAGCATGTCCATATAACACCCATTTTCCATAGAATTACACAAGTAGTTGCAAACTACCAATTCCAATCTAGGAATTTTATTTAAATTAGGTCAAATTCACATACCCAATTCACCAATCACCCAAGTGATATGAATCTCTATCATTCTACCCATTACATATAACACCCTAGATTGTAAAATAAACCCAAGTAGGAATGAACCCTACCTCTTGAAGCGTAAGGAACAATCGTAGGAAGTCCCAAGAACCCACTTCTTGTCAAAATTCCAAACTTTTAAAAATTCCGTACCTTGATCTTTAGTAAAACCCGTCATTGTTGGTGTGGTCGCGTAGCCCTGGGCGAGAGGAGCAACTTTAATTCTTGGCCCGTGTGGATTTGAGCTCCGTAGCTTCCTAGATCGTAGAGAGAAGTGAAAAAGCTTCTCTTTTTCCCTCTCCTTTTTTCTATTGGCTAACCGGCTGATCAAATGGGGGTGAAATCTGATTTTTGCCCCCTATTTATATTCTCTAAACTCTTGGTCCACAACGTGCCACACGACCCTATTTTTTCTGGGTCCATTTTCGTCCCGAAATAATTAAATTTCGTACCGGTTCAAGTTCAAATTATTTTTATTTTAATTTGCTTGAAATTATTTTTAAAATTTTGAAATTTTATTAAAAATTTTGTTTTTGGGTCATTCGAGACTTGACTATCTCATAAAACGTAAAATATCCGACTATCTCGAAATTCGATGAAATTTGATAGGGTAACTAGGTTTCGCGAGACGACTTCAACGGTGAGGTCCATTTTGTCATATGAGATTTAGAAAAATTCAGGTTTTCAACCCATACTGTAGCAATAATTTACCATTTTGCCCTTTGTGTAAAAAATTTAAATTTTCTGAGTTTTACATACAAATATTTAAAGGAGATAAGGAATGGTCCCATAAAATTAATGCCCTAGCAATTAGAAATTTAAATAATCAAAATAGGGTTTAATAGCATCATTTTTCTTTTTGAAATACTCCCTAACCTTTGACATCGATCAGTTTAGACAAAAAACATATATAATTAGTAGTAAAAATTAGCATATTTCTATGCCCCTTTAAGACTAATTATACTTTGATTGAGTTTAAATGATGACATTTCAAGTTATAAATTGCACAAGGGACCAAAGGCAATGAATATCAGACTCCCATGCAACACCAGCATATTCCGGCGTAAAATTGGAATAGCTTAGACTAAGCCAAGAACATTCGAAAGTCAATCAAGGTTTGAACATTAATTTAAATCATGTGAAGATCAGACTACTGAGACATGACATGTTGCAGCCAAGAAGGAAGACCCTGAGGTACTTGTGTACCATGTTTGAATGCCAACTCACGTTCGAACGTCCACTTGAATTGATTGGGGACCAGGATGATGAGTGTAAAGTGCCAAGATGTGCATGGAGTGTGGAAATAGGTTTCCATAGAAGACCACAGGCCACTTGAGTGAGAAGGTCAGACCTTATCTGGAATTCGAACGCCCAGAAAGCAAAAACAGAAACAATGTTCGAACACCAGATCACATTCGAACGTTCTCCACATACATGCTGCAGAGTGGTTGATTTTCTCTTCAGACATTGGGACGTTCACTTGGAATTTGAATGCCTTGTACTATTCCTCCACACTACTGTATAACCCGGGAAAATTTGAACTTTTTTCGATAAAGGGCAAAATAGTAAATTATCACTATTATGCGGGTTTAAAATACATACTTCTAAAGAGCTCGGATGGAGCAACGGACTTCACCGTTGGATTTGTATCACAAAATTAAGCTGTCATGTTAAATTTTGAGATAGCCGAATTTTACACAATTTTCGAGACAATTGGGTGACGAATAAACTTTCAAAGGTCCCCAAAAATGGAAAATATAAAATTTCCTTATAATTGAGTAAAATTTTAAATAAAATTAATTTGAACTAAAATCAGGATTTAATTAAGTTGTTTCAGGTTAAAAATAAACCTGAAAATGATAAACGTGCGGGACAATGTGGACCGCCCAATTAAAAAGTATAAATAGGGAGAAATATCTAAAAAATCAGATATTTCTGACCCCTTGTTCAGCACACCACACGTTGGAAGAGAGAAAANAAATAGGGAGAAATATCTAAAAAATCAGATATTTCTGACCCCTTGTTCAGCACACCACACGTTGGAAGAGAGAAAATAGAGAGAAGAGAGAAAAGAGAGAAAAGAGAGAAAAATCGTCTTTTCAAGCTTCGTTCTCCGATTTTTGAAGTTTCGTTGGTCGAAATCCGTTGGACCAAGAGTTAAAGCTGGTCTACGCGACGAGGGCTACGCTTNTGACCCCTTGTTCAGCACACCACACGTTGGAAGAGAGAAAATAGAGAGAAGAGAGAAAAGAGAGAAAAGAGAGAAAAATCGTCTTTTCAAGCTTCCTTCTCCGATTTTTGAAGTTTCGTTGGTCGAAATCCGTTGGACCAAGAGTTAAAGCTGGTCTACACGACGAGGGCTACGCGTACGTACCAAGAACAAGGGATTCCACCGAAGATCCAAGGAGAAGATTTTGTGAAATCAAGAGTTTTTGGAGCTAGGGAGGTGTCTTGAAGCTTCTAGTCTTCATATTACGCTCCAAGAGGTAGGGTTTCTCCTACCTTGGTTTATTTTCTTACCTAGATGTCATATGGAAAGGGTATAGGGAATACATTAACCTAGGTTATTAACTAGGGTTATAGAGATAAGGAAAAAGGGATATGGAATTAGCCTAGGCAAGTTCCTAGCTACTTTTGGGTATAGGGAATTTACTTGAGAAATTTGTTACAACTTGATAAATGTTGNAATACATTAACCTAGGTTATTAACTAGGGTTATGGAGATAAGGAAAAAGGGATATAGAATTGGCCTAGGCAAGTTCCTAGCTACTTTTGGTATCGGGAATTTACTTGTGAGATGTGTTGCAATTTGATAAATGTTGCCATTGTACCTTGTGAATGACTTGGATCAATTGATTACTTTCAATTCAATTGAATTTTATTCTTCAAAGTAAAATCCTCCGGTTGATTACACTGGTGTAGGACATCAACTAAGATAATAAATGATTGCACAAACATGATATTCGTACATAGGATTATTCCTTAATCCCAATGCCATGAAGTATTCTTTTTATTTATTGAATTCCTTTTTAATTACATATCAATTTCCAACAACTAATAGTTTTGATTCAAGTTCTTTCTTTTTACCTTCCTAACTATAAATTTCAAGTTCCTTGGATCGACTTCAGTCTTACTGAGTTATTATTATTTCTTGACCACCTGCATTGGGGTGTACTTTTTGGGATCAAGCATTGAATAGGTAGATTAATGCTAAAATGGAGGTGAAATTGAATGGAAGTTGTTGGATTGAGGGACTTATCAATGAAATTAAATTGAAATTTAGCTGTAATTTTGTGATATTGTTGATTATTTGATGATTATTGCTGGGATCCAATTTATTTAGATCAGTTTGAATTTTCAAATCAAATGTTCATTTCTTAACAGAGTTAGGTATGTCTTAGATTTTTGATATCCAACAGATAATTAGAACAGATTCAAATTTAGATTACCTAAAATCTAGCCCAAATTCAATCTGTTGACAGGCCTAGTCCAAAAAGTGGAGCTGATAGCTAATCTGTCAATTGGACAGAGAAGCTTTAGGGACCCCTCGAGCGGCCTACGTATGGCTTGAGCGGTCAACCTAAAGAACATGTTATAGGACTTGACTTTCATTTTTAGTGCCTCTTCCTTCTAACATGTAAACCCCCATGTATTTATTCTAAATTTTATTAGTCTATCATGTCTTTTAGTGATATAAAATGAATTAGGGATAAGTGATATAAGTTGTTTTAGAAGTTTTAAAGTATTAGGAGCTACCATTTTTTAGAGGAAGTGTGTAAAAAGGAATTAGATACTACTTGAGTATGCTAGTCATAAATTTTTATCTTGTTATCATATGAAGATGATTTTTGAACACTAGAAACTAGACACCAAGAAATATAAAAGTGTATTCCACGAAATATTTGAGAATCGACCACTAAGTAGGTCAAAATGGCATAAGAAGACTAGGCTAGAAGCTAGCACAGTTTGGACACCAGTCACCATCTGGATGATAGAACACCATTCTGACAATCTTCAGAAATAGTATTTTGAGGTTCTGACAGGGAGGAGATATTGGTAGTAATCACTGTCCGGACACCAATACTGTCATTTGGACACTACGATGAAAATAGGTAGCAATTAGATTTTATGGTTGGTTGTTTTCACCTTATAAATACCCTCAGGTTGCGATCTGATGCCTTTTAAATTGCTTTCCACTCCCAACAACTATTTTTTAGGCATTGTAGAATTTGACTTGAGGTATACACTTAGGGCAGTGGATGTGTTACATTTTCCTATGTAAATATATAGGGTGGGGCTATTCCCACCCCACAAATATCCATTCACACCCCATTAAATTTTTTATTTTCAAACAACTAAGTCCACCTCTTCTATATGCACCCCCATTTTAAATAAAACCACTCCATGCTATATACACCCCTTCAATAACAAGTCCACCTTTTATCTTCTCATAACTAGAGTTTCATTTACTATCTCCTCTCATACGCTCTACACAAAAGGACTTTTTCAATATGGATTGATAAGTAAGATGACTACATTACTTATGTATCCGTGCATTATCCAAGCCTATTCTAGCTTTTGTCAAAACAACCTCCATTAGATTAACATGAGGAGGATTAGTTTGTGTTGCTATAGTGTGGGCAACAATATTTAACTTCTCTTTGAAAGGACACATTGGATCAAACAAATTTGTTGAGTATACCTACGAAAATAATTTATATGTGCAGATACAGTTATAAGTAATCAACAAATTTACAATGCTTCATTTTTTCTTTTTGTTGCAAAATTTTGTGAATAAATACATATACACACACACACACACATATAAACCCTAAATAATAAACTGAGAAGTAATACTAACATATATCTCACTAGAAAAATCCATATTGAATAAACTCTTTCGTGTGGGGTGTATGAGAGAAAATAGTTAATGAAACCCTAATTTTAAGAAGATAGAAGGTGGACTTGTTATTAAAGGGGTGTGTATAGCATGGGGTGAACTTAGTTAAAATGGGATGGGTATAGAAGGGCTGGACTTAGTAGTTTGATTATAAAAATTTATTGGAGTGGGAATAGATATTTGTGGGGTGAGAGTATCCCCACCCAAATATATATATATAAGGCCTATGGTTAAACACATGTTTTAGAATATTCTTTTACTTTTGTGGTCAATTTGTTTTTCGTTATCCTTGCAATGTTGTTCACTGGATCATAATACTAATTGGTTGGAATTAGAAACTAAATGGTGCCTTTACTTAGTGAACAATGCTAGCATCTTTGATCAAGTTTGAACTTAGTCAACATCGTGTCTAGAACTTTTCAACAGTCCATACATGTTGGGTTTGACTCATAGCTTTGGATTTCAGTTTAGAAGAAGATGTCATTTGTTTGAAGAGAAATAAAGAAAAAAAAATTTGAGTGGCAAAAGCTGAAGCAACTACTAGATTGGGAGAGTCAAAGATGAAAAGGAAAGGTAGTTGTAACTAGTCTAACCCTAGAGATAAGATTTCATAACATTGAAACTTGACTTTCACCTCTGCCCAACATGAAGCTTTATCAAAGTGGTCAAGAAACCCTCCTTTAAGTCGAAGTCACTTTTCAGAGAAAAAAGAAACATGTAACAGAGGGCTACCTTCANTTTTTCTCCCCCTAAAACGTTTGAATCTACGAAATGCTATTCCGAGCAAAGTTGTAAATCCTAGAGCCTTCTTCCGCTACAATAAGAATTAGATCAATCGAATATTCGAGTAGAATGTTATGGTTAAATTACTAAGGATATGTCAATTTTTCCTAATTGACTGAATCTATGCACTACCTCCAACTTGTAGGCCATTTTTAACCCGAAAACATCTGCATTGGAAAATGCCTATTAGAGGCCAAATTGTAAAGCATCAAGACTTTTTTCCAAAACATCAAGAATCAGTTCAATTAGATAGAAAGTTATTATCAAAATACCACGACTATGCCTAATTGATTGCTTAGCATGTTTCTTCCACTCTTTTGTCTTGGTCCTTTCACTCTTCATATAAAGCAATGCATTTGTGTTTCTAACTTGAACAAGCACCCTAGAGATGTGACCTTATACTTTTATCGTTCTTCACTTATCAAGATGAAATCAATCGTTCTTCACTCAAGATGAAATCAACAAAGTTGTTGCATTAGTTTTCTCATGCACATTGTCTTCAATTCTTCACATCTTCGATCATCTAATTTAGCATGTTACCCATGTACATCTTTTTCGATTCTTTGAAGCTTGTGTAACACATTACACATTTAATCTCTCGCATCAAACCTAGGCAACACACTTACAACCTAAGTCACACAAAGATGATTAGTAACATAAAAGTGCTTGGCATCATCAAAACCTTGTTTAACCAAACATAAAATCAACGTAGTCTTTTCCTCCTCAGCTCGACATAATTCTAATTTTCACTCTAATTTTCCATGAAATAGTATGAAACTCAAACCAATATTTTTGAGGTGGAATGTGAGAAAATGCACAGCTTAGGAGACAATGTGAAATAAGGAGTATATTTTAAGGAGTCTGTGTAATTTGCTCTATTTTCAATGACGAATAGAAGATATAAGCACCTCCTCTCTTTTTAAAATTCCAATGGGGTCAAACAGAAACATCGTGTGAGTATTTAAAAACATTATATATATATATATGTGTGTGTGTGTGTATCTATATAATAAAGTCACTTACAATTCAAATCTTAAAAGATAAACAAAATGACTTTTATTATTCGCGATTGAGATCCCTTTAAATTTTATTTTAAAATTAATCTAACAACTAATATAAACACTAAATTTAATAGAAAAAATAGGTTCTTAAAAGTATGTTTGAAATGACTTTTTAAAAGTACTTTTAAAAATTATTTTTCNTCCTTTAAATTTTATTTTAAAGTTAATCTAACAACTAATATAAACACTCTAAATTTAATAGAAAAAATAAGTTCTTAAAAGTATGTTTGAAATGACTTTTTAAAAGTACTTTTAAAAATTATTTTTCATAAATACTTTAAAAAAAATAGTGTTTGAAACCACCTCCACCACTACCTTTACCACCACCACCACTACCACCACCATCGTCGTCGCCACTACTCCCACCACTGTCACTGTCTTTGTCAGTGTCCCCACCACGCCGATCGCCGCCGCCGCCACCTCCCTCACCGCCCCCGCTCCCGCCATCGTCGACGCCGCTGCCACTGCTGCCACCACNCACCTCCACCACTACCTTTACCACCACCACCACCACCATCGTCGTCGCCACTACCCCCACCACTGTCACTGTCGTTGTCAGTGTCCCCACCACGCCGATCGCCGCCGCCGCCACCTCCCTCACCGCCCCCGCTCCCGCCATCGTCGACGCCGCTGCCACTGCTGCCACCACCACCACAGTCATTGACACTCACCACAACCACCACCGTCATCTACTACCACCACTGCCACACACCATCCCTCACCCCCACTACAAATCGATACTTAAATTTCTTTATCTCTTCTCTATGTTTACGATTTGATTTTAAATATGAATACAAATATGTTTATTGTTTACTATTTTTTATTACTTTGTTCATTCAAGTACAGGTAATAATTAGTATATATATATATATATATATATATATATGACATTAAAGTGTGTCAGTGGAACCCGCTCACAAGGTGGAACCAGTGAAGAAAGATTAAAATGGGAGAGAAAAACAATATTGGCAAATAAATTGAATAAAAACAGAAGGAAAATTAAACACGGCATGTATATGGATAAACTATGCAAGTTTAAGAGACGTGTAGAGAATTACCTTTGGTCGCAACCTAAATAGCTACAAGAGATTCTTAAGTTTGATTGTAGTACTAGTTGTTAGTGAAGAAAGAATANCTTCAAGTACAGGTAATAATTAGTATATATATATATATATATATGACATTAAAGTGTGTCAGTGGAACCCACTCACAAGGTGGAACCAGTGAAGAAAGATTAAAATGCGAGAGAAAAACAATATTGGCAAATAAATTGAATAAAAACGGAAAGAAAATTAAACACGGCATGTATATGGATAAACTATACAAGTTTAAGAGACGTGTAGAGAATTACCTTTGGTCGCAACCTAAAAAGCTACAAGAGATTCTTAAGTTTGATTGTAGTACTAGTTGTTAGTGAAGAAAGAATATCGAAAAAGTTTAAGAGACGTAGTTCTCCTAAGGTTTAGGTTTTGTCATGTACTTCAGATGGACCAGCTTAGCTCATTGTGTAAAACAATAAACTGGTTTCCTTTATTTTATTGGGAACCCCTACAATTTTTCAATATGGCATGGTGACATTGAGACCCCAATAACAGATAATGTCAATAAAAACAACTTTTTAATCCTCCAATTTTACTGGTCAAAATCAAATAAATAAAAGTTAACCTAAGCCTATATGCAGATCCACGCCTATACCCATACCCAACCCAACCCAACCCAACCCATATCCATACACACAATAAACATTGCTCCATTTTTTGCATAAATCTCTCTCTCTCTCTCCAAACTCCCTTTATCGTCAACGCCCTGCCCTTACCTCCACAGCCCATCTCACCTACCATCCCAGCATACGTACCTCCACAGCCCATCTCACCTACCACCCCAGCATAGCCTTTGCCCCCATCCCCACGCCGCAGTCCCCCCTCTCACCTCCACAACCAAAATGACAATAGATCGGTCACTAATGAAGTTGTCACTTGATTATCAATCATCATATACCGAAATAGGGGAATGATATTAATGTTATTTTTCAGTTGGGAAGGGGGGGGGGGGTAAGAATCTATAATTACATGAAACATATGATCAGTCCTCTGTTTTCCATCTTTCTATCACAAACTTGGACTGCTCATCCCTTCTCCTGACCTTCAAAACAACGAGGTATTAGTCTTTACCAATGTTAGAGACCTGAAACAATAAAACAATTAAACGATTCAACAAAAGGTTGACGTCACCTACAATAGCTTTTTGTTTCCTTTGAGTATTATTTTGCTCTCTCTTGCTCCTCTTATAATCGTATATAATTAAGTAAAAGCATCAATATTAGATTAGGAATCATTAAAGAATTAAGAAAATCATTAAGATGATATTGAATTTAAAACACTAAAAAAATTAAGCAAATAAAATTGATGAATTTTGTAACAGAAAAATAGGTAATTAAAACTATTATACACTTTTCGAAACACTATATTTTGTATGTTTTAGTAAATCAGTACGTTTAAGTTAATTGCATAAATATTATTCTCGTTATAAAGGGAAAAAGTGGAATTCAAATCGATTGTGTACTTGTTTGAGATTATTTTCTACAAAGTAAGACTAACTGGTCATGAAGATGGTTAAAATGTTCAACAAACCAACTTTTATGGAAGCATCTACTGTTTTGATAAAGTATAATTTATACGTCCAAGGAAATATTATCTTATTTAATAATCCTACTCAAGAAACAATCAGATATTAGTATCCTCTAAATTTGGAACAACTTCACTCTCAATCTCCCAATTGCAAATAACCACAAAAGCGCACAAGTGAATGTGAAATAAAATCACATTAGAGAGGATTGACATATTTTAGTAAAGCACAAAAGAGCAAGATGAATAGAGAGCTCAGGACAAGGACAGAAATATGCTTTCTTGTTCATAATAATAGATTAGCAAGACAAAACGGAGCAACCTAAAAGGTGTCCTTGATGTGCACACTACTCCAACATTGCTTTCNTAGTGTCATACCTGATGTGTATCACGTCCTACACCATGTCAAACATGGATACAACTCTTCTTAATATGTGTCCATGCCTCACAACCTCTAAACATGGAGCATTTTCTTATATCTTTTTCCTTTGGAACCTATCCACATGTCTTGACCGGGTTGGTCATTTCTCACATCACTTTTCATGATTCCAATTGGCATACATTTATAATACATAGAAGTTTTTGCCCTTCTCTATTCACAGTAAAGTCCTTTCGCCACCAAATGAAGGTAAAAGGAATTTGTTGCCCTATTCTATTCACATTCTCTAAGCGAGTTTGTATCCCACATTAAATGATTAGAATCACCAACGTTGATGAATATGCTTAAGGGGCCTCTCCACTCCTTGCCAAATGGTTTTGAGTTGAGGGCTCTAACATGGTATTAGAGTTGGGTCTTGGGTGGTCAGTGAGTCAAGTCTTTTACCCATTTAAACTTCTCGGTATGCATGTTTGTGTATCTGTTTGTTATCCCCATGTGCAAACTCACGTCCCACCTGAGGGAGGGTGTAAAGGGCCTGTATCCCACATCGAATAATGATTAGGTTGGTTTATATGCTTAAAGGGACTTTTCATTCATTACCAATTAGTTTTGAGTAGGATGCTCTTAACACATTCACAAACACTTTCATCACCGAAACAAGGGAAAATCCACAACATAATAAACAAAATTACCTCAACCAATGGCTTTTTCCCACAAAGAAACAAATCCACACTCCTTTCTGTCTGCAAAAAGAAAGAAAACAAGGAAGCATGAACAGGACAACGTAAGTTACGTTGCATATAAATAGCTTTTCTTTTTCCATATGAAGCACGGATACTGTCGAGAAGGTGACGTATCCGTGTCGAACACCAACACTCTCGAATACGTGTCCAATACTCTTTTATCTATGTCCATAATTAAATAAAAAAATTTTAATTTCGGATACGTGTCTACTACTAAACACTAAATATGTGTTGAAATGTGATTAGCAAAGTTTAAAATTGATGATTATTGACTATTATGATGATGCTTTAATCTAAAAATTCACGCGAATGACTACACATAAGATTTACTTATCATAAAATGCTGAATCTTGGATGAATTACATATCATTCTCACTATATTTGTGTTAAATTATATAATGTTATATATAAAATATAATTTTTTGTAGTATTCCCAACATATCATGTCTTACTTTTTTTAGAAATGTTGTGTCTGTATTCGTGCTTCTTAGCTTTTTCCTAAAAAAGATTCTCATTTATCTTCAAAACTTAGTAGGAAAACTACAGCTTCCCGAGACAATCATCTATAACCCCAACATATGTAAGAACAAGGTACACGTCCCTATCTAAGTAAATGATCCAAATAGACCCATGGCTTGTGACCAAATAACTTTGTAAAGCAGGTAGTTGCAAAGCTAGCTCAAATTCTTTCCAATTGATACCTGCAGTAAAGTATCTTCTAGAAAAACATATTTGGTGTTTTTTTTTCTCTTCTTTATTTCTTTCTCTTTTTTCTGTATGCCCCCCACCCCCTCGCTCTCTTTCCATCTTGCATTTGGGGTGAGGTGGAGAGGAAGGCATTTTGGACAAAATATTAAAGGAAGCAAACGAATTAGGAAGGAAAAAATTAAAAACAATTCTTTTGCTATTGTTAGCATTATTAGAATCTCCTACTCTCTTTGCTCTTCACTAAGCAAGTTTATAAATATTTTTATGTCCAGTTTTTATACCTGGTTTCTAAGAAAGGACAGCATGTCCTTAATGCTTTAATGCTTTAGACTTGGCATCTCTGATTGCTTCCTTTTTTGGGAATATTTCTATCTTTCCAAATTATCCTCATTTCTAGCCTCTTACTTTTGTCTGCGCTCAAGTTTGCCATAATGGAATGGTGCAACACTATGCAATGCAAAAATACAACTGAATAAACATTTAACACAAACTCCAATTTGTGTTATTGAATAGCAGAACCACTATCCCCAGATTAGTCCCAAATATATAAAAGGGGATAGTTTCTTTCATTTTCTAAGAAAAATATTATATTTTTAGTTCTTATAATCCAAATTTCCTTTTAAAGGAATTCCACTCAACAAACTGCCAAATTGACCAACTTACCCAATGCGTAACCCAGTAGTGCGTCTCCCTCATTTCAATCAAAAAAGGAAATGTTGGAGGAGCTTTCCTCTCAAAAATGCTTTTCTTAGAATTTCTAGTTCGGGCTTCCTGATCACCTAAAGTGACAGTTTCTACTCCTCCAATCTGTACATTTGACAACAAAATTCATCAGAGGATATCACCCATTTCATTCAAGATAGCGCACAATTACAGAAATTAGTATCTTGCTTCAATATTTCACTTTGCCAACTCCATGATGTTAGAATTGATCAAAAAGACAAGAAAAGAGAAAGAAGATAAGAGAAAGAGAAAAAATATTAATAGACTAAAACAAATCTATAATCCTCATTAACTTGGAAGTACACAAAGTGAGCCTTATATAATAGGGCAACATAACATAAAGTAAATGCCTAAAGTACCCATACTATTAATAATTTAACACCCCCTCTCAAACTCGTGATTATCAAAGAAAACTAGGGTTTTCTTTAACTAAGATAGGCAATCTTCTAAAAGGATATGTTTTTTCTTTTATTTAAATTCTATTGTATATATTTAGATAAGATAAAGTCGAGCAGTTTAGTTAGATTCAAATTCAAGTAGTTTAGTTAGATTCAAATTCAATTTTGTAACTCTAGAACAATGGTATTTTATTTAAATGAGAAACAGATACCTCGAGGGGGTACTTCGGCCAATTATGATCAATACTTGACATGGTATTAGAGCAGGTTCCTAATTNCTCTCTTTGCTCTTCACTAAGCAAGTTTATAAATATTTTTATGTCCAGTTTTTATACCTGGTTTCTAAGAAAGGACAGCATGTCCTTAATGCTTTAATGCTTTAGACTTGGCATCTCTGATTGCTTCCTTTTTTGGGAATATTTGTATCTTTCCAAATTATCCTCATTTCTAGCCTCTTACTTTTGTCTGCGCTCAAGTTTGCCATAATGGAATGGTGCAACACTATGCAATGCAAAAATACAACTGAATAAACATTTAACACAAACTCCAATTTGTGTTATTGAATNTAATGGAATGGTGCAACACTATGCAATGCAAAAATACAACTGAATAAACATTTAACACAAACTCCAATTTGTGTTATTGAATAGCAGAACCACTATCCCCAGATTAGTCCCAAATATATAAAAGGGGATAGTTTCTTTCATTTTCTAAGAAAAATATTATATTTTTAGTTCTTATAATCCAAATTTCCTTTTAAAGGAATTCCACTCAACAAACTGCCAAATTGACCAACTTACCCAATGCGTAACCCAGTAGTGCGTCTCCCTCATTTCAATCAAAAAAGGAAATGTTGGAGGAGCTTTCCTCTCAAAAATGCTTTTCTTAGAATTTCTAGTTCGGGCTTCCTGATCACCTAAAGTGACAGTTTCTACTCCTCCAATCTGTACATTTGACAGCAAAATTCATCAGAGGATATCACCCATTTCATTCAAGATAGTGCACAATTACAGAAATTAGTATCTTGCTTCAATATTTCACTTTGCCAACTCCATGATGTTAGAATTGATCAAAAAGACAAGAAAAGAGAAAGAAGATAAGAGAAAGAGAAAAAATATTAATAGACTAAAACAAATCTATAATCCTCATTAACTTGGAAGTACACAAAGTGAGCCTTATATAATAGGGCAACATAACATAAAGTAAATGCCTAAAGTACCCATACTATTAATAATTTAACACCCCCTCTCAAACTCGTGATTATCAAAGAAAACTAGGGTTTTCTTTAACTAAGATAGGCA
>CAUOFW020006404.1:0-24115 GCA_963454935.2 Ilex paraguariensis
GTGATCGATTTTATATACTATTTGCAATTTGCAAGCCAACTACAATATAAAATAAAGCATATATCAGGAGAATATGTATCTATCATTCATTCATTATAATTGTTTTTCAAGTATCAAAAGTCAAGTTACATAACTATGGTCCCAAAAAATGAGAGGGCATTGAATGGCAACAAAAAGTCAAGTTCTAAGACTCATCAAAAAATAGTTGTAGTCACTAGTCAATTTCTTCAATCATCATTATCTCCAAGGTCAAGGTCAAGATCGTCATCATCATCATCTTCTTCTACTTCAACCATCTCCATTTCCTCATCATCAACCACTTCAATACCATCATCTTCATCATCATCTTCATCATCATCTATCTCAACAACTTTAACTTTGCCTTTTTTAATATCATTTAAATCCCTTGGTCCTACAAATAATAGTTGGTAAATGACTAAATGACAAACGATATATAATTATATAAATATAAATATATAATAAACAATAAAGAGTAAAGAATACCTCTTTTTCTCTTTTTGCTAGAAGATGCACTTTCATCATGTTGAAAACATTCATGAACATCCATTCATGAGTTGTCTTCTAGTAGACATGGATCTTCACTCTCAGTAATCCACTCATCATCGGATTCCATATCCGATAAATAAATTGAATCATATGTCTCATTCTTTTCTTGTTTTTCAATTGTCTCATTTCAAGGTGAATGTTGTACTTCACATAAACGAGAGCATTTAATCTTTGTTGCTCCAAGCGATTCCTTTTCTTAGAATGTACATGATCAAAAGCACTCCAATTTCTCTCACATCCCGTAGCGCTACACGTGAGACTTAATACCCTTATAGTCAATCTTTAGAGTTCTTTGCAATCATTTCCATAACTTTCCTACCACAAAGCTATAAAAAAAAAGAATATTTAAACTAAAAAATTTAAACAAGATACCTATATAGGTTAGTTTTATATATAATGTAAAAGTACAATCATGTTCTTTAATTCTTAATTCTTACCGGGTTGTTTCTTATCTCTTGTTAACATGGCCATGCTCATAGAAAATAAACCGTCAGCCCTCTTGAACTTTTCTAGTTGCTCATCAATAGAGATTCTTGTTTCGATATCTGGGTACATTCTTTCAATGGTCATATACAAACCAACTTTTACTTCCTTATTGGCGTTAAAATTTGGATCATATTGGAACCTAAAAAGAAGTTATTTAGGATTAAAATTTGGATCACAATTTATATATGAGTAAATGTAAATAGGAAGTGTATTTGTGAACTTACTTGGGATAAAGAAAGTACTCCGCCGCATGAAGTGGCCTATGAAGTTGCATGTTCCACTTATCATCAATAATTTTCTAATTTTTTTCATATCTTTTTTTCTCTCCTTTGAAATTTTGGGCAATTTGTTCCTTAGCTCTATCCATTGCTTCATATACATATCTCATGGCCGGTTTAGCATCACCATCAACTAACTTCAACACCTTAACAAGTGGAATCACAACTTTTAAGCAATACTTGATTGCTTTCCAAAATTTTTGATCATACAAAATTATGCTTTTCACTTTTTTAGCATCAATCTTCGAAGCAAAAGGCCCATTAGCCCAATCTTCTGATGAAAACATGCGTCGAAGACAAGACTTTCTATCATCAAAACTTTTTAGGGTGAGAAATGCAGTGGCAAATCCTGTAACCGCCGGTCGTGTCAATTCCATGTTGTTTGAAAACTTTCTAAATTTACTAAGCACCCAACTATGCCTATAAATGAAAAGTGTAATTTCTTTGGCTTTTGAAATGGTGTCACGAAAAATTGGCAAATCACCAATATCACTCAATATTAAATCAATGCAATGAGCGGAACAAGGAGACCAAAATAACTTCTTCCTCTTGTCCTCCAACAACCTACCAGCAGCTACATACGCCGAAGCACTATCCGTCACCACTTGAACCAAATTCTCCTCTCCAATCTCCTCCACTATTGAGTCAAATAACTCAAACAACTTATTAGCATTTTTTATAAATCCAAAAATATCCACCGATTTAAGAAATACCATTCCACTAGGGCCATTAACAAAAAAGTTTGTGAGTGAACATTGTTTCCCATCAGTCTACCCATCCGACATTAAAGTACAACCGCCTTTCTTCCATTCCATTCTACATTTATCCAAACTTACCTTAACATTTTCCACTTCTTTCTTCAAACAAGTAACTATAACCTCATGATAGCTAGGGAGTTTTAATCCTTTGCCATACTCATCAACCGATTTCATCATCTTATCAAACAATGGACTTTTAACTAAATTAAAAGCTAGTGCATGTCCACAGAAGAAACGACATATGTCTTGAACCACCGGTTCTCTTTTCTTCACCAATTCATTTAATGTTTGTTGTCTTCCTCTAGCACCTTTTCCCTTGCCTTTAAGCACAAAAGCATCCATGGTTCAAGTCCTCCTTTCAACATCCTCTACGAAACATTCATTAGGATCCTCATTTTTTCTTTTTGCACCTTCCAACATTTGGGAGAATTTTTCTATAACATCCGGTGGACATTGGATACATGGTGCTACATCAACACGAGTCCCCACAAAATGATGTTTCATTCTACTCACACCCCCCCATTTCTCAAGGCCACAATAATTGCACTTCAAGTGCATTCTATTATCACCCACATGAGAACAATGATCCCATGTCGGATCTTCATTCTTTTTTTGCTTTGCTTTTATATTCTTCTTTACCATTTTCAACTTCAAGTCTTCAACAAGAAGTAACAACTGAAAAGAGAAAAAAAAAATAGAACATTTAGTTAAGACTTTAGAATATATATAGTTATTACAATTTACAAGAAGCAAATAACAGAACATTACAAGAAGCAAATAAAGGACAAAACTCCTTTTCGACACAAAACAACCAAAACAGAAGGAGGAGTTCCAAGTTCCAGCCCAAAGCCTTCATCAAACCAGGCTACCAGCAACTTTTCCATTTTAGAATTTCAAACAAATCAACACTCCATTTTAGCCACAAACACCAAAAAAAAAAAAAAACACCATGGACAGCCACAAACACACATAAAAAATCAACACTCCATGGACATGGACAAAAAGCAGTAAATCTCATAGGGTTATGTAAAGAATAAATTGGATTAGGACTTCACAAAAATCCAGCAACTCTAGAGTTGCACATCCCAAACAGCCACTGAACAACAAAAATAGTTTCATGGGACCTCTCCACATTCATAATGACCATAACCCCATCTAGACTCATATTCCTCAGCTTGGGAATTCACGCAAATTTAGGTTAGATGCTTGCCACATGGCAAATCACCTCTTGACATGATGACCTGTCTTGATCTATATTAGATTGACTACAAATGTCTTACCATTTAGCTTGTTAACTTCAAATAGTTTGACATTTTTTAACAGTTAAGCACTTCTGTTTAAGATTTACTGATTTTCTTTATTAGTGAAAGGCCAATACAAAAAATAGAGCAACCAAAAAATAAAACATGCTTCTGGTGAAAACCAGAGCATCATTTAAAGATTGGAACCCACATTTGTATTGTTTATACACAAAAACCCTCATTCATATTCCTCCACCCACAGCCCACATCAACGAAAAAAAAAAAGAAATTAAGAAACTAGGAAACTACAACAATACAAAAACAGAGCACAACTTATATAAAAACAGAGCAAAACTTGAAGAAGACGTAAAGCCTCCTATAAGGCTGTTACTGTTTCGCTGCGGGTAAGAAGAAGAAAAGGAAGAGACATACCTCAGACTTAGAGCCGATGATGCTTTAGCCAGCGTGGGGTGGTGGGTCTCCTTCAAGGCTTCAACTGAAAACGTTCGTCGGCAAATGAGAAAGAGACAAAGCTGGAGTATTTATTTATTAGGGCCTGTATCCTTGAAAAAATGACACCATTTGGCAGTCAAAACAACGTTGTTTTGACGTCTATGGGGTTTAAAAATAAATTGAATGAATCGGACGATACACTGATTCGGTTCAGTTCGTACGATTCGTGCGATTCAATTATGATTCAAGACCCAAATCAATTCAAACATAAGATACGAATCACCCACCCTATGAATCGAACCAAATCGTATTATTCGACTTGCGAATCGTATGATTTTAACAACAATGATTCAGATTTAGATTATAGGGGAGTGTGTGACGGTCGATCTACTACGGATTTCTGTGTTTTTCTAGGGACTCATCTTATCTCTTGAAAGAATAAGAAGTCTGTTATCTCTCGCTCGTCACCAAAGACAGAGTATCGGGTACTAGCATTTGGCACATGTGAAATTATCTGGCTACGATCGATTCTTGGTGAGTTGGGATTTTCAGTAATTTCTTCATCTACATTATATTGTGATAAATGATCTACTATTTAATTCACTTATGATTCTGTACTACACGAGAGAACGAAGTATATAGAGATCGATATTCACTTTATTCGGGAGAAGGTTAACTGTGGTATTATTACTCCATTGTTTGTGGGGACTAGTGATCAGGTTGTGGATGTTTTCACCAAACCTGTCACTCTATCCATTCTCCAGAACTCCGTTGTCAAGCTTGACTTAGTTAATATTTTTGCGCCTAACTCGAGAGGGAGTGTTAGAGTATAGTCTACTTTATTAGAGTTTCTTCTAGTTTATTTTTTTCCCTTTTATACCCTTACTATGACTTTTATATTTTGCCTAGACCACAAGGATGTTTAAGTCACTTTGTACTATTATTTGGTTATATATACGAGACTCTACTCTTAGTTTGGATATCCTTTTTCACTCACGGATATCTCTAGTGAAACCATATACCAACTAGGAAGCAATAATCCTAATTAAATTAGAAAATCAGATAAACTAAAAACCTAATTAAACCAGTAAATAAGATAAAATAGTTTCCTAATTAAATTATGAAATACAATAAAATCTCCTAAATTTTCCTAATTGGATGGCATTGACGACATTTAAATAAAATACCAAAATTGTTTCCATTTATTCTGCATCTCTAAGGCACTAACTTTTTTTGATAACCCTATGTTTTGCGACTAAAATCATCAATGAAAAGAATAAAGTATTTATTTTTCCCAAGAAAAATAGGATGAATTGGTACACACACATTTGTGTAAACTAGCTCCAATGGCTCGTTTGCCCTCGTTGTTGACTCCCTTAGAAAGTTTTTACTGAAGTACTTACCAAAAAGGCATTCCTCACATAATTGGTCCAACAATCAATATAAGGTAATCCTTTGAACATTTCTTTCTTAGACAACAATTTTAACCCTACAAAGTTTAAATGCCCAAATCTAATGTGGCAAAGCCAAGTAGTGTCTTTATAGCATGCTTTGTAATCATTTTGCAACATCACATTGAATATTTAGAAGGAACATATTATTACTTGACATTAGCACTTAGGAAATCAAACTTTCTTGGTGATCTATTATAAAAAGACTGTAATTTGTCAAGTGGATATCATAACCTTTTTTAAGATTTTTCTGGCATTGAAGATATTAGTCTTTATGTTAGATACATAATCACCATTAAAAATAAATTGGTGACTTCTATATTTCAAGTGAATTAGGACCTTACATTTCCCTCTGACCTAAGTTTTGGACAAGTCTCCAAAACTGACATTCTTATAGATTCACTAGGCTCCACAAGCAAGCTTTTGTCTCCACTAATGTGGTTGTTTGACGCAGCGGAACAAAGGAACACAAAGAATCCTACGATTCTAAGTGTAAAGAATACATACATTCTGAATTCACATATAAAGGAATAAGAGAATATCTTTAAAAATGTATATTATTCAATCAACTGTATAAAATCGTAATATATATGATAATTTATGGGAAAAACTAAAATCCTAAATTTTTCAAAATAAAAATAAATCCCTAATTTTAAGAAAGTTACCTAAAACAATAAAACACGACAATAAATTAGGAAAATAGACATGGTTTACGTAGTAAATTACTCTAGAATATTCCTAATTAACTCTTACTCTAAACAAATAATAAAAATAAAATAGAATAATTGCTGACTTTTGTTTTAACAAAAAAACTCGTCCTCGAGTTTCCATGGCTTGAAAGAACTTTATACGTCTGTTTTTATCCGCATCAACTTTGTACTTGAGATTAATCTTCCTTAGGTCACATTTATTTGAATCTGTCACACCCTCTAGAATTGATAAAGCAATTTCCTGTTCAACATCATTCAATAATCGTACCACAGAGTTGAGAGTCTCTTGAAAAACATTTGACAAAGTCAACCCAACATCCATTATAAATGGCTCACCACCAACAAATATTTGAGAGTAATCTTTCATAACTTTTATGCATTCTTGATTTGGGTTCTCTTCCAAGGTCTTCATCGCATCTTGAACTTTTTGCTCACCAATTCCAAAAGCGTGCAACTCATTGAATTCAACTACATTGATGTTACTTACTGAATTGGAACATTTGGTATTTTCATTAATTCCTTTTGGACTTTCTTCCTCAATTTTATCCACAGGATAGTCTTCAACACGTTCTCCTAAATCACCATAGGTCAACTCACATTCATCTTTCTTAATATTCTCTTCAATTTTTTTTTTGATTTGAACTTGCATGATTTTAGAATGTGGGAATACTTGAATATTTTCTTTCCTCCTTAACTTTTTGATCTACCCAAGTAGTTGAGTAATTCACAGTCATAAGTCTTTGATATGAAACTTGAGTCATGGAACTTTGATATGAGACTTGAGTCAAAAAATAGTCATTATATTGTGAAAAAAAATGTAACTTAATATTACCTCGATCCAACAGTTTGGATCTTGACTCCCTTTGTTGCATCACAAATCGGTATGCCCCATGCTGGCATTTTTCTTCTTCATACATATCACAATATGATGGTGCAAATTTCTCTTTTACTAACCGCCTCATCTTTTGCCACGAATGAACTTTAGATTTTTGTTGACTCGCTTGTGATAATTTCACATGTTCCCACCAATCAAAAGCTCAACCCTTTAATTTGTATGCTACTAACCCCACCTTTTTTTCCTTAGGATTTTCATGATAATCAAAGAATCATTCTACTTTGGTCAACCAATTTAAAAAATATTCTTTATGAATGTAACCATCAAAACTGAGTAGGTTAACTTTCATAAAAAAATTTCTAGAATTATAATCACGTCTTCGATAATATCTAGCATAATCATAGCTATGAAACATACTTTGTATCATACTCATCATCATCAACAGAATAGATAAGAAGACGATCTTGAATAGGTTGAACAACCATAGCCTATAGTTCTTGCAAGGCATTCTGGGTAGCTTGCAGTTGTTGTTGACAATCCAAGAATTTGGCTCTTAGAAGAACCCTTTCCACATAATCACCGTTCCGAAAAAAGTTACTACCACTTCATTGATTAATGATCATGCCTGGTTAGTTGGGGCTCTGATACCAATTAACACAGTGAAACAAAAGAACACTACGATTGTAAATGTAAAGAACACACTCTGAATCCTCTGAGAAAGGAGCAAGAGAATATTTCTAAAAATATATATTATTCAATCAATTGTATAGATTCATAATACATATGAAAATTTATAGAAAAAATTAAAATCCTAAGCTTTTCAAAATAAAAACAAATCCCTAACTTTAAGAAAATTACTTAAAACAATAAAAAACATGTCTAATGAATTAGGAAAATAGACATGATTTATGCAGTAAATAACTCTAGAATATTCCTACTCAACTCTTACTCTAAACAAATGATAAAAAAATTAAAAAAAAATTGAATAATTGCTGATTTTTTTTCTACATCAATTTTTGCCCTAGAGTAAAAATTCCGCATGTTCTTTTCATTACCTTCATTTCCTCTAGAAACCAACAATAAAATCGGTTCTACCTCATTTCCTTTTCCATCAACATAGTTAATAGTAATTCGACATTCCAAGGATTAATGACCAAAGTTTTGGAAATTTACTAGAAGATTTATCATAATTATGTCTTCCATAATTTGCACTTCCATGTCGTGTTGCTGATGAGAGTTTTTGACCTCTTCATTCTTGAATGATTGATATCCAGCTCTTCCTCTTCCTCTTCTTCCTCGACCACGTCCTTCTTGGATTCTTTCATTCCCAAACCTATCATTTATTTCACTTAAAATATTTGATAGAGAGAAAAAGGATACAAATTAAGTGTAGAGCCCTCCTATATATAGCCAATAAAAGTTACAATAAAGATAAAAAGATAAAAAAAAAAACTTAATAAAATAAACTAGGTTACTGCTATATCTCCAACACTCTCCCTCAAGCTAGACGCAAAAATGTCAACCAAGCCAAGTTTGACAATGGAGTCCCAAAGAATGGATAGAGTGATAGGTTTGGTAAAAACATCCGCAACCTGATCACTGGTTTTCACAAACGACGGAGTGACAATACCATTGCTAACCTTCTCCCGAAAAAAGTGAACATCGATCTCTATATGCTTCGTCCTCTTGTGTAATATAGAGTCAGAAGCAAGCTAAATAGTAGATCAATTATCACAATATAATGTAGATGAAAAAGTCACTGAAAATCCCAACTCGCCAAGAATTGATCGTAACCAGATAATCTCACATGTACCAAGTGCCAGTACCCGATACTCTGCCTCTGCTAACGAGCGAGAGACAACTGAGTGCTTATTGCTCTTCCAAGAGATAAGATGAGTCCCTCAAAAAGTACAGAATCCTGTAGTAGATCGACCGTCACATGTTCTCCCATAATCTAAATCTGAATAACAAGCTAGAGAACCAATATAAGATCCTAATGCATAAGAACAACCCAAGTCCAGGAGAAGACTTGAGGTACCGAAGAATATGATAAATTGCATCAAGATGAAGTTAACATGGTTTGTGCATGAACTGACTAACTCGGCTGACAACGAATGAAATGTCTGGCCTAGTGTTAGCTAGGTAGATAAGTTTACCTACCAACCTCTGAAAGACAGTCGGATCTTTCAACTCCTTACCTTCAGCAGTAAGCTTTAGGTTTGGAATCATGGGTGATGATGTCGGTTTATACCCCAATATGCCAATGTCTGATAGAAGATCAAGAATATACTTTCTCTGAGAAAGAACAACACCCCTGCTGCTACAAACAACCTAAATTCCAAGAAAGTATCGCAAAAAACCAAGGTCCTTCACATCGAAGGCCTTCCCAAGGTCTACCTTGACCTGCGCAGTCCCAGAAATATCATCCCAATAATATACCAAAAGGATAACACACTGTCCAGAAGTATTCCGTCGAATGAAGCAGGTATGATCAAAATGACATCTGGTAAACCCTAAACGTATAACTACATTACTAAAAAGAGAGAACCAGGCTTGTGGTGACTGTTTCATTCCATAAAGAGACTTATGCAGTTGACATACCTTTCCAGCATACTCCCTCTCCCCACGAAAGTCCGGTGGTACATCCATATAAATAATCTCATCTAGATCACCGTGAAGAAATACATTCTTCACATCTAACTGATGAAGAGGCCAAGAATACTCCGCAGCCAGAAAAATAATCAACTGAACAATAGTCAATTTTACCACAGGGGCAAATGTAACACCAAAATCACGACCTAATACCTGAGTAAAGCCCTTCGCCACAAATCTAGCCTCGTGACGATCAATAATACTATCCGCAAGAAACTTCAGGGTGTAAACCCAATAACAGTTAACAAGCTCACCCCTGAAGGTAAAGAGACAAGATCCCATGTATGATTATGCTGAAGAGCGTCCATCTTCGTCTGCATGGCAAAAATCCACTGGGACTCCCGCATAGCCTCTAAAACAGAGCAAGGAACCGGCGTATCTGATAAGGCCATACTATAAGCCCGAAATATAAGGGATAGATCACCATAAGAAACATAAGCAGAGATCGGGTATAAAATCTTGGCGGTCCAACCATAACGAATAACTGGACTACAATCACACTGCGGATAACGACACTCTAAATCATCATCCTCCACTGACAATGTCTCATCAGGTAAAACAACTGGCTCAATACCTGCAATCTCATCAGTACTAACAACAGGTGCATCAATATGCTCAATGAACTGAGAAGTATTACCTGCATCGCCTAAGGTAGAGGGGACATCAGCAAAGGGATGAGAGCGAGGGCGACAAACATAAACCTGCAAAGGAAAAGAGACTGGTGATTCTGTATTGACAGGGATGAATGGCTCTAGAGGAGGAGAGACCGATGACTCTGTAGTGATAGTGAACAATGGCTCTGGCTCCGGGAGATGAACTGACGCAAGTATGAAAGGCACGAGGTATACCTATAGTAGTCGCAATAGTAATAGTCGAATCTCGAGAAGTCAAGGCTGACATAAGCATATCCAAGCGAAAAGTGATAGCATCCATATCACTCTGCCAAGGAGGAGTAGTAGCAGGAGCAATGACTATAGGTGGTGGTGCCTTAGCAATGGCAGTAGTACGGCTGCAAGAATGCGGCTTAAGCTCCGAATAGAGCTTCCAACAAGTAGCCCTGAGATATCCTAGTCGGCTACAATAATCAAATCGACGAGAATCCCCATATCTACGCTGATGTGAGGTACCCTAACGGGGCTGTCGACCCCTATACCCAGTGAAAGTACTAATAGATGTTTCAACGGTAAGGGTTTCAACTCCCTCAGTAGTAGTCATATCATCAATAATACTAGGACACTCGTGACATAAAAAACAACTCTAAGACAAATAGAGAGACAAAATAAGGGAGAATAATATACCTTCAGTCGAACAGTAGCGACAGATAAAGAAGGTCCAGAAAACTCTCAAATAATCCAGGTCACAGTGCCCAGAAATTCAATAAATAAATCTAATAAAAATAAATAAGTGATCTACTGCATCAAAAATAGTTCACCGAAAAAGAAGATCCACTCCCTCCTAAAAAAAAGGTTATAGGACGAAGCCACAACAAAAATTGTGACCCAGTAGTGGGCTGCACAACGATCCAGCAATAGGAGTTTGGTTTTATTGGGTTGCTGGGTTGATTTAATATGTCTTTCGATTTATCGGGTTGGATCTGGGGATGGGACTGGACTGGACTGGACTAGGTCTGGGACTGGACTAGACTACGTTTGGGACTGGACTGGACTGCGTTTGGGACTAGGCAGTAGATGGTGTCGGTGTGGGGTATATGTTTGCTGGGTATGGTTTAATGTTTGCTGGGGTAAAGTTTAATGTGTCAGTGTGGGCTTATAGTAGTTTAATGTTTAATGTTTAATGTTTGTTGGAGTATGTTTGCTGGGTGTATGGTGTGATTTTGGTGATTGTTGCTGGGTGTAGTCGGTGGCTGATGTGGCTGATTGTTGTGGCTGGGCTGTCGATGGCTGATATGCTGGGAAGGTGTGGTTTTGCTGGTGGGCAATGGCTGGTTTACGTTATGGTTGCTGGTGAGGCAGTCTCGGTGGAGGATAGGGTTAGTGAGAAGGTTAGAGTTAGGGTATAGCTCTGATACCAACTTGAAATATTTGATAAAGAAAAAAGGGATACAAACTAAGCGTAGAGTCCCCGTATATATAACCAATAAAAGTTACAATAAGGATAAAAAGGAAAACTTAATAAACCCTAATAAACTAGGCTGCTGCTATATCTCTAACACTTTCTTTGAGATTGAGCCTTATTTGAAGAACTTGCTCCAAAGGTTCTTTCTTCCATTTGTTAATTTTCTCTTCATGGACTTCTAGAGTTGATCAATTGTTGTGGAATCTAGATCCTTAGATTCTTCAATTGGTACAACAACATAATCAAACTTTGTATCTATTGATTAGAGGATTTTTTTCAAACACCCAAATATCCTCCATACTTTCACCATTCATTTTAGTTGGTTTACAACCGCCAAAACTAGATTTTTTAGATTCTTGAATAATAATCATAAATTCTTTTATATTTTTCATTTAAAAATATTAAAACTCACCTCTAGAAGTTTGATCTCGTACTTTCACTACCTTATCAACTCCATTAGTTACACATGCGATCTTCTCAAACATGGCATCATTAACACTTTGTTTAGTACGTGAAGGAGTCTTTTGATCTTTCACTTAGCCTCCTATATAGAGTCTTTTTCCTTTTGAGTGGCTCCTTCTTTTAGTTCTTTGTAAACATTCTCTATAATCTTGCACACACCACGCCCACTTCACCGACCATAGTTATCTTTAATGAGTCGGGGAAATGGAAATACTTGGCCATCTTCTTTGTGTTGACGAACTTGGCTCTTATAACTATGTTGGAAGAGGGGTTTTATATCTCTATGAAACAAAGTTGGACAAGGAAGGGAAACTTCAAGAAAAGAGAGGAGTAGGAAATGGACACCTTTGTATTGAACTCGAATCTCAAATTTAGCTTGCACAAATGGTTACACAAAAATCCTTTATGTAGGGCTCAAGTGAAGATTCTACCATCTTCTAACCACCTAATTTAATGTATTTTCTAACTACTTGCAATTACTACACTAGATATTTTTACAAGACTTGGTTAGAATCTTCTACGCAAGAAACTACTAGTTAAGTTTGAACATGTAATATGGAGCTATCAAGATCCATTAACTCTTAGGCTTACTACATTATTAGGTCAAGATCAAGATTACTTTACAACACTTTATACCATGCCATAGGGCTAGGAATGTATTTATCAAACGATTAACAATCACTTTTGATTTAAATTTTTCAAAATTTTACTGAAGTACGAGTTAGATTTCTTGGGAGATGTTTTTCATAAGGGTATTTGTTCTCCGAGAAAAGGTTAGATAATAAAAAAATGTTGTGAAACTCTAAAGGTACATCAATTAGCTGATACGTTTTTTGAAAAAGGTGTTATTAACCATGTTGTAGGATGTATGAATGGTGGCAATAGTAAGCAGTATTGATCAATAGCATACTTTCAAAAGGTCTAGCCAAAATTTTATTGTGGTGCCTTTTTTTATTTTTATTATTTGGAATAAGGTACCAAAATTTTTGTTTAGTGTGGAAAGTTTCACATGCAAAAAATAATCTCCTCTCATCCATCAGTTTTTTTTTTTTTTTCAATTAACCTGGAATGTGCGCTTAGTTTCACTATCATTGTCAAGAGATCAATTCTATTATCATTGCCATTATATCTAAGTTTCCAAACCCTAGACTTTTGATTGGTTCCAGCTGATCCATCTCTTATTGCAATGTTATTTACTGATGCATTTCTAGATCATTTCTAACAAAATAAAAGAGGTTCTTCAAGGTGTAATTTATAGATCACAAGCTGCATTTGTAAGGGCTAGGAGCCTAGAACGATATTTTATAATGTCCTTCTCTCGTACGAATTGCTATGAAGTTATCATTTGGATATAGGGGCTACTAGGTGTACTTTAACAATATGTGTAATGAAAACATGCGCCAGTATGAGGCTGGAATTTGTTCTTGTGAAAGGTGTGACAATGGATTGAAGCTTGTCTGTCAACTGTTCGATACTCAGTAAGCATCGAGGGGAGAGATAAATGATCTTTTTGTATGGAAGTGTTCTAAGCATTAATGAAGGTTGTCACTCAGCAAAAGTGGTTTAACTGCCACTAGAGATGTATTAAAGAGAGAAGTTTTTTCTTTCTTTGTTGACTATCTATTGATCTTGAAAAAAGTCACTTTGTCAAAGTGATTAAAGCAGATCTTCAAGCTTTTTAGATATATACTATCATGACTCAAACCCTATCAAAGCTTGGTTCGACCACAACAACTAGACGTGAAAATTTGGTTCAGAAAAACAAACCCTGGTGCCGAAGAACATGGCGGGTTCAAGTAATCAAAGTTTTGGAACTCAACCACCTCCGTTTCCACAATTTGACAGTGAGAATTATGATTTTTGGTGTGTGAAAATGAAAACCCAACTTATTTCAAATGATTTGTGGGAGTATGTTGAAGATGGATATCATGACCCCAAAGATATCGATTCTTTGACGGATACTCAAAAGCAAGTATGGAAAGCACATAAGAGGAAGGATGCAAGAGCTCTCTCAATGATTCAACAAGGAGTTTCAGACAAGATTTTTCCGAGGATCATCAACGTAACCAAGGCAAAGAATGCTTGGGATATTCTTCAAAAGGAGTATCGGGGCACTTGAAGGTAAGAGCAATTAAACTTCAATCTTTGAGAAGAGATTTTGAAAATATAAAAATGAAAGATGGTGAAATATTGCAAGATTATTTTTCTAGATTGATGGAAGTTGTGAACCAAATGAAAATATATGGAGATAATATAGCTAATGAAAGAATTGTGGGAAAAATTTTAATTACATCGACGGCAGATTATAACCACATTGTTGCGGTTCTTGAAAATACTAAGAACATTGAAACCTTTAGTGTTGAAGAATTGATGGGTTCAATTAAATCATTTGAGCAAAGATTGAGTAAGCAAACGGAGAAGTCACTTGAAAGTGCTTTTCAATCTAAGCTCAATGTTAGTGGTTTTAAAAATCAAGAAAGCTTTTGGAATTTCAATCAATCGGAAGGTAGAAAAGGAAAAGGCAAATTCGATAATGCAAAAGGTGTAGGAAAGAATAATTTTCACAAGAAGAATTTTCAAAGACAAGAAAATGAGTTCACCTAAAGAAAGTGTAAAATTTGTAATCAAAGTAGTCATGTGGAGAAAAATGGTTGGTTTAAGGGGAAGCCACAATATTATAATTTCAAGAAATTTGGGCATGTGAAGAAGGATTGTAGGGTAACCAACCAACAAGCTAATTTTACCAAAAAATAAAAATTGATGAAAACATGCTTTATGCGTGTCACAATGCGTTAGAGAAAAAATGTGATGATTGGTTTGTTGATAGTGCTTGTAGTAATTACATGACCGGTGATGAAAACATTTTTGCCAACCTTGATGCGTCCTTCAATTCACAAGTCAAAATGGGTAATGGCGCCTTAGTCCAAGAAAAAGGAAAGGGTACTATTGCGGTCAAGACTAAGAAAGGAACAAGATACATAGGCCTGTCAAAATCCAACATGACACGATTAACCAACACGAATTGACACGGATTAAACGGGTTTGGTGAGACCTTAACGAGGTCGGGTGATAAACAGGTTGACCTGTTTAACACGTTTAATAAACGGGTCGTATTCGGATGAGACATGTGAATCCGTTTATAACTCATTTACTCTTTAAATAAAATTAATATAATAATAAATTAATAATTATTTTAAAAAAATTAACCAACTTTTTTTTTTTAATGATTGCTACATAGAAAATATATAAACTTATTTTTCCCCAACCCTAATCTAATTTCATCTACTGAACAGCTGAAGCTCTGAAGCTTTGGAGGCGCAACACCACCACTCTCCAGTCCATGCTCTCCTCTCTCTCTCTATCTCTCTCTCCAAGCTTTGGTGTTGCTCCTCTCTTCAAGACTCCATCTACGTTGAACCGAACTGTTGAAGCTTGAGTCGCTGACCATAGAGCTAGCTGACCAAACCAAAGGTGTTGCTCCTCTCTCCATTTTAGATCTGTATTTAGATCTATATTAGTTTCAGTGAGCTAAAGGCTTGAAGTATTTAGATTTTAGATCTGATTAGTTGAAGTATTTGATTAGTTGATCGGTTAAAGCTTGTTGATTAGTTGAAGTATCTGGTTAGTTGAAGTATTAGACCGGCTGAAGCTTGTTTCACTGTTAAAATTTTTCCATGTGAACGGTTTAAGCTTGTTCAGATGAAGCTTGTTTCACTATTAAAGTATCTGATTAGTTGAAGTATATTTGATTTTTTGCCTCAAAATATTATAATATCACTTCATTCCTCAAAGATTTTAAAAATACAAAGTTTTCCCCATAAAGATAAATTTACTAGGATCATGTGCCTAGCGAGTGGGATAAAATCATAAAAATGGCATAAGGTGATAATTAACATTAAATTTGGAGATGAATCGTAAATTCATATATTTTAAATTTAATTGTTTTTGTTAACTCCCAAGTTAATCAATACCTTTCATTAGTGAGTGAATGAAAATATATCTAAGTTTAATCTGCTAAGATAGATCCAATGTAATTTTGTTTATTAGAGATTTTTCATACCAAAAAAAAAAAATTACTTATGTTAATTACGCATGACATATATTATGATCATTCTAGGAAGAAAATGCTTGTATATATGAGCAATTTCATGATCATGATCCAATGGTTATACATTAGAGTAATGTTATTGGGACATAATTTGAGGACATAATGAGTTGTCACCAATGATATGATAATGAATTCATTAATCCTACAATGGGACCCATCATTAATATATTTCATTGGTGACAACTCATTATGTCTCCAAATTATGTCTTTCAATTATGTCCCAATAGCATTAATGTATACATTATTATCATGTAATCATGGTTATCCTCCATTAACATCCACTAAACTTTAGAAACAAGTTCTTATGATCACAATTCCAAAGTACTTAACATGATTAAATGGAATGATGCATGTGATTGTTTTAGGAAATCAATGATCAAATTACAATCATTTTTCAATTATTTTCTTTGCAAATACTTTTCACTAAATCTTGTTTCACTAATTTTTTTTGTTTTACACTTAATGGACCGTATGCACTTTCCAGAGCATTAATGTGCAATTCTTGTCAAAAACAATCATTAGTGTGATTCTAATTAACTTTATTCTTTTGCCTTAAACAGATAGATTCTTCCGAACACAATATTATAATTTTTGATGAAGAAGATTAGGTCGGGCATGAATCCAATGTAGTTGGAGCTCCAACAACACAGACACCAACTAGTACAACTACAGAAAAGGGTAAATCTAATCCTAAGCGACAAAAGACTTCAATAGTATGAAATTACTTTACAGAATTAAATAAAAAATATCCAGACGGTAAGAAGCGTGCTGCTTGTAATACTTGTCGTATCAAATATATATGTGATTCTAGTGATGGAACTGGTAACATGCACACTCACATGAAAAAATGTGTGAAAAAAAATACCAGGGATATTGGACAATTACTTTTAAGTCAAGGTCAAGGATCTATGGTAATGCGATTCACAAAATTTGATCCTGAAAAATTTCGTGAGTTAGTGGTTAAAGAAATACTTAAACATGATTTAACATTTTGATTTGTCCAATATGAGGGCATTAGAACAATGTTCAAGTATGCTTATGAGAATATCAAGATGCCTTCTAGGAATACTGCAAAGTCAAATGTGTTAAAAAAGTATAAGAGAGAGAAGGATAAACATAAAATTGTGTTAGGTTCCCTTCTTAGAAGAATTTGTTGGACATTTGATTTGTGGACTTGTATATCGACTAATGGATATGTTTCTCTCACAGCTCATTATGTTGATCTAGATTGGAAATTGCAGAAAAAAAATTTAAAACTTTTATCTCATGCCTCCTCCCCATACTGGTATTGCCTTGTCTGAGAAAATTTATACATTTTTTACTGATTGGGGAATTGAAAGGAAATTATTTTATTGATTTACCCTTCTTGTAATGATAGTTTTGTTGAGTTGTTGAAGAGTCAACTTAACCTGAAAAATGCTCTCTTGAGGGATGGTGAGTTTTTTCATATTCGGTGTTGTGCACATATTCTTAATTTGATAGTCCAAGATAAACTTAAAGAAATTGATGAATTAGTGATAAAAATTCGAGAAAACATCAAATATGTTAAAGGTTCATTGGGATTCAGGAAGGAAAAAGAAGTTCATGGATTGTGTTGCTCAAGTTTCATTAGAGAGTAAAAAAAGATTGCGAGCAGATGTTCTAATTAGGTGGAATTCAACTTATATTACGCTTGACAGTCCACTTTTTTATCGTCGTGCATTTATTCATTTACAATTGAGTGATTCTTATTATAGACATTGTCCTTCCCAAGAAGAATGGAGCAAAGTAGAGAAGATTTCTAATTTGTTAAGGGTATTTCATAAAGTTACTTGTTTATTCTCTGGTACAACATATCCCACAACTAATTTGTACTTCCCCTAAGTGTTCCTAATTCAACACACTTTGAAGGAGGCATTGACAGATAATGATAGTTTTATGAGGATAATGGAAAGTCATATGTATGCCAAGTTTGACAAGTATTGGTCAAAGTATAGTGTGATTTTTTCAATTGCTATCATCTTAGATCCTTGGTACAAAATTCAATTTATAGATTGGGCTTATTCAAAACTTTATGGTGGTGATTCATATGAGTTCAAGTATGTTCAGGATACTTTATTTGAGCTTTTTGAAGTTTACTCTGTCAACTTGTCACATGTTGTTCCAAACACTTCAAGTAGTGAGAAACAAGAAAGGGAGACTCATGGTTTTGATGTTTCCGAAAGCCTTTTTCAGGTAATATATAATTTGGTTTGTTTGAATTGAATGTGATCAAAGTAGTTTATTGTATAATCGTAATGATTTTGTACAAAATGTAGGATTTTGAAAAACATGAAGAAGAAAATTCTCCTGTTTCTTGAGTGACTGAGTTACAGTTGTATTTTAATGAAAAAAGACTTGATCGAAAGAAGGACTTAGATATTCTAACCTTTTGGAGAGCAGTTTTGGCATCCTATATTGTTTCTATTGGCTTGTGATGGGACAACAATTCTTATTTCTATAGTTGCATCTAAATCTGCATTTAATACCGGTGGTAGAGTTTTGAATAAGTATCGAAATTCACTTTTGCCAGACACTATCCAAGCTTTGATTTGTACTAAAGATTGGATTCATGGGAAGAGTAGTAAGTTTGATTCCATTTTACTAGTATTATTTTTTTTCATTATACTAATTCATGTGATCATTTGATTCATTTATGTTTGCTATGCTTAGTTGTAGATGATTCTAGTGATGATTCAGAAGGAAAATAAATGATGATATTTTCAATCAAAATATGAAGTCTAATAAATCTATATCCGCTTAATATTCTAATTCTATATCTATCATTGATCATGACTAAAGAGGTAATGCCAAATTTTTGGTACTTATCTAGTTATGAGTCTTTTAATTATTAATGTTATATAATATTTCATTTTAATTTGGGTAGAACATGGAAATTTGGTTGTTGAATCTGCTCGTTGTCGTGGAGGTGGAGATTTGATATATTTCACGGAATTTTGTGAATTATGAAATTTGTAGTTGTTTGAGATTGTGGTTTGCAATATAATTGTTATTTCGGATTGTATTTATAATTTGTAAGATGGTTGTTGGTGGAATTTGCATATTTTGGATTGTAGTTTGTACTTTATAATATAGTGTGGTATCATATCTCTAAATATCACATTTATTTGTGTTAGTTTTGATGATCCACAAATTACTATTGCGCAAGATCAACAGCCGAGTATATCAAGAGACACAATGAGCAGTAAATAAGCAATCAATGGCAAAATTGTAAATAAAGAATCAACACCAAAATTTATAGTAGTTTGGTATGGGTAACCTACTCCACTCTCGGGAACGACAGCGATGGTCAAAAATCTTTATTGATGAACAAAAGTCACTGGAAAAGTACACCCTGGGAGAATTACAATACTTTGGGAGAGAGAAACTTGAAGTTTAGAAAGGTGTGTGAGATGTAGAGGTATCAAGGTGATAAGGTGACACCCTCTATGTGGAGAAGGCTTACATTATATAGGTTTAGTAAGACGGTGAGGGGGTGACGTGAGGAAGAGGACTCTTATTATTTCGGTAAGTGCAAATAAAGTAAGATTAGATCTCCGTACGTATTCCGATATTCTCTCCCTCGTACTCCTACTCAGTTGGAGCAGGATCCTAGGCTTGGACTTGAGTTGGTGGGTGTTGGACTTGAGCTGAAGTGTCAAAATCAAGAGGGCAAAGGACTCCACGAGGTTGTGCAGGAGAGAGAGAATGGGACAAAGGAGGGAAAGAATCCCCTTGGGGTGGCCTCCCTTGGGCGGCGGCCCTTTGGGGTAGCCCTTGGGGTGTCCCCCTTGAACTCCTCCTTGAGTTTGGCTTTCCCTTAACTTAGGCTCCTCTTGATTTATTGACTTGGGCTCCGAGGTGACATGGGTCTCCCTTGATTCATTGGGCCTGACCCAATTAATTTTCAGGCTCATCAAATTTGTTAGTTTTATAAAGTTATATAACATTTTTAAATAAAAAGGTAAATGGTTAAATGGATGGTTTACCGAGTTAAATAGGTCAAATGGGTGGTAAACTAAGTAAATGGGTCAAACGAGTGGTTTATCGTGTTAACTCTATCCAACCCAACCCGACTTGTATAAAATTAGACGTGTTAAACGAGTCATGTCGTGTTATCTGTTAATTAAACATTCATGTTTGTGTTTTAATTTTTTACCCGTTTATTAAACGTGTCGGGTACGGGTTTACATATTTTTCACCCGTCATCCGTTTAACCCGACATGTTTGACACCCCTATAGATACATAAGAGATGTTTTACTAGTTCCGGACATAGAGCAAAATTTGTTGAGTGATGGTCAAATGGTGTAGGATGGGCATGTAGTTCACTTTGAAGATGATACTTGTAAGATTTATAGAAAAGGGGGAGCAAACAAATGATGGCAACAATAAAGATGGAGAAAAATAGAAGTTTTCCGTTCACTTTGAGGTATACAAAAGATGTTGATTTGAAGAAAAATGTATTGGATGAGACTTGGATTTGCCATAAAAGATTGGGGCACTTGAATTTTCAAAGTTGGAAGTATCTACAACAAAAAGACATAGTGCATGGATTGCCAATGATTCAAGAAGTTAAAGAAGTTAGTGAAGGCAGTACTCTTGGAAAAAAACACCAGGAGGCATTTCCAAAAGACAAGGCATGAAGAGCTAAAGCACCATTGGAGCTTGTTCATACCAATGTGTGCAGGCCTATGGACACAATGACCAATGGAGATAAATAAGTATTTCATTACTTTCATTGATGGTTTTTTTAGAATAACATGAGTTTACTTTATGAGACAAAAATTGGATGTGTTTGATGTTTTTCAATAATTTCAAAGTCCTGTTGAAAGGAAAAATAACCACCTTATAAAAGTGTAAAGAAATGATAGAGGATTATAACTCTAATGAATTTATGAAATTTTGGGAAAATATTGGGATGGAAAGACAATATACCGTTGGGTTCACTCCATAACAAAATGGAGTCGCGGAGAGAAAAAATAGAAAATTGAAGAAATGTTAAGTCAATGCTTCATGAAAACGGTTTGTCCAAAATTTTTTGGGGCAAGGCTATTAACACGACAATTTACATGTTGAATAGATGTCCAACAAAAGCCATTTCAAACAAAACTCCATTTAAAACTTGGAATAAAAAAAAGATCTCAGTTAATCACTTGAAAGTATAATTATTAGTATTGTATGATACGCGATACGTATCGTACGAAACGTCGCGATACACCTGAAAAATGATACGTATTGTGCCTCTGTATCATTTTTGTACCATATCGTACGATACACGATACGATACGCTTGATACATGACGATTTTATTTTTTAATTTTTTCGGGTTGAAATGACATCATTTTACCTTATGACTTATTTTTAAATCACTAACTAGTGAAACAACGTCGTTTCAGTGGTTATAGTTTAATAAAAAATAAATAAAATATGTTGTTAATATTATTCAATTGAATTCAAAATTCCTAATTAATATTAAGGTTGTTAAAATAATTGATGTTAGAAGTTTGAATTAGAGGTCTTTGCATTTTGATATTACTAAACTATGTTAGGAACTTGAATAGTTGGTGGAATATTAATGAAATACTTTGTTATTATGAGTCTATGACTTTTTTACAAATGTATATACATATATTTTATTAATAATTATTTAAAAATTAAAATTGTGCGTATCTTACGATACACAATACGATACGATACAATACACAATTTGACAACTATGTTTGAAAGTATTTGGGTGTATTTGTTATCCACACGTTCCCAAAGAAAAGATGCATAAACTTGATGAAGTTAGTGAAAAATGTATCTTTGTGGGCTATAGCACTCAATCAAAAGGCTATAGGCTCTACAAATTGAAAAATGATAAGTTAATCATTTTAAGAGACGTCATCTTCGATGAAAAAGCCTCTTGGGATTAGACAAAAAAGAAGATGCAAAATCATTTTTTTCCTATTTATGCAGAGGTGGAGAGTGAAGAAAGTGATGATGAGGATCTTGATGTTTTAAATCAAATGTCTCATATTGTTAGTCCACAATCAACTCCATTAAGCTTAACTTCTTCATCTCCAAGAAAAATGAGAAGTCTTAGTAATGTGTATGCAAATGTAACTGTTGTGTGGTTGAACTGGAGAACCTTTGAAGAAGCATTAAACTAGAAGTTTGGAAAAAAAACAATGAAAAAAGAGATCCGGTTGATTGGAAAGAACAAGATGTGAAAGTTGGTGAAGATACCCAAAGAAAAATAACTGATTGGTGTGAAGTGGGTTACAAAGGGGTATTCTCAACAACCGGGTGTTGATTATCAAGAAACATTTGCACTGGTAGCTCGGCTTGACACAATTAGAGCACTTATTGCTTTGGTGGCTCAAAAGGAATGATTCTTATGCCAACTTAATGTGAAGTCTGCATTTTTAAATGGAGACGTGAAGTAAAAGGTGTATGTGAATCAACCTCAAGGCTGTGTTGTCAAAGAAAAAGAAAATAAAGTTTACAAATTGAAGAAGACATTATATGGGTTGAAACAAGCACCCCAAACATGGTATAGCAAGATCAATTCCTACTTCAACAATAAAGGCTTTCAAAGGAGTAAAATCAAGCCAACTTTGTACGCCAAAAAACAGGGTAACATCGGTATTCTTATTATTTCTCTGTGTTGATGATCTTGTTTTTACCGAAAATGATGAAAATATGCTTGAAGAATTTAAAAGGGACATGATGAAAAAATATGAGATGAGTGATTTGGGTTTGTTGCATTACTTTTTGGGATTTGAATTTTTTCAAAATGAAGATGGTGTTTTTATTTCCCAAATAAAGTATGCAAGAACTCTCCTTAAAAAGTTTAAAATGGAGAATTGCAAGTCGATTGCTACACCTTTGGTGGTGAATAAAAAATTGACAAAAAAAAAATGGAAGTAAAGATGTTGATGCTTCTCTTTATAGAAGTTTGGTTGGAAGTTTGTTATATTTGATAACTACATGTCTAGACATTATGTTTACTACAAGTTTATTATTTCAGTTTATGCATAGTCCAAACCAAACTCATTTTGGGGCGGCAAAAAGAGTTTTGAGATACATCTAAGGTACCCTTGATTATGAGATTTTGTTTGAAAAAAATGTGGATGCAAAGTTGATTCTATTTTGCGATAGTGATTGGGCTTGGTGTGTGGATTATATGAAGAGCACTTCCAGTTATGCATTTTCTCTTGGCTCGGGTGTCTTTTCATAGACATCTAAGAAGCACAACAAACGTAGCACAATCATCTGCCGAGGCCAAATATATTTGGGCATCATTGGCGACATCATTAGCAATATGGCTAAGGAGAATCTTAGAAGATGTTGGTGAGAAGCAAGGAGAGTCTACTCCAATTTTGCGTGATAACAAGTCCGCGATAGCAATGACAAAGAATCCATCCACTATAGTCGACTAAGCACATTGCAATCAAGCACCACTTTATCCGGGAGGCCATGGAGGATGATGAGATTCAACTCAAGTATTACAAGACGAAGGATCAAGTGGCAGACATCTTCACCAAAACACTTTCGAAGAACAAGTTTCAATACTTTCAGGAAATGTTGGGTGTCACAAAACAAAGCATTAAGGGGGAGTGTTAAAATAAATACTTTGTTGTGTTACTTTGCATTTGGGCTAAAAATGTTGTGTTTGTAATTGGGTCAAAAAATGTTAGTGTGTGTTTTGGTCATACTTTGTTGTATTTAATTAGGCTCATCTATACTACTTTAAAAAATCAGTATATGTGAAAAACATTTTTTTCCAACTTTTTCCTCTAACATTGAATCTATGTTATCCTTATCCATCTGAGTTAATGCCTATTCATCATCAGCTCGAATTGCTTATCAGCCTTAACCAGTCTCCCTCTCTCCCTATTTGTCGTATCTCTCTCCTGCTAATTTACAGACGACCTTACTGCTTAGCAGTTACCCTCTCTCCCTCTTCTCTATCCCTATTTGCTCTATCAAAGTCGCTATCTCTCTCCTACGAATTCACAGACCGATCAACAACAAA
>CAUOFW020006405.1:0-24115 GCA_963454935.2 Ilex paraguariensis
GCGTATGGCCCCGCATCACACCACGCGGTCAATGAGGAAATAGACAAACTCCTGAAGGCTGGCGCCATTCGAGAGATACAGTTCCCAGAATGGCTGTCCAATACAGTATGTGCAAAAAAGAAAGGGGGAAAATGGCGTGTCTGCGTGGATTTCACAGATCTAAACAAGGCATGTCCCAAGGACGACTACCCCCTGCCGAAGGTGGACCAGCTGGTAGATGCCACAGCCGGATATGAACGAATGGACTTCCTGGATGCTCGAGCGGATATCATCAGATCCCTCTTTATGCCCCGGACCAAGAAAAAACGGCGTTTATCACTCCGAAGGGAGTTTATTGTTATAAAGTGATGCCATTTGGATTGAAGAACGCCGGGGCAACATACCAAAGATTGATGAATCGGATGTTCAAGACAGATCGGCAACACCATGGAGGTCTACATAGACGACATGCTGGTAAAAAGCAAACGGAGTGGTGATCATCTTACAGACTTGGCGGATACCTTCTCCACTCTCAGGGAGTATGGGTTGAAGCTAAATGCAGCAAAGTGCGTCTTCGGAGTGGAGTCGGGAAATTCCTCGGGTATCTGGTTAGTCATCGGGGAATCGAAGCCAACCCAGATCAGATTAAAGCAATCCTGGATATCCGAAGCCCTCGCACTGTCCGAGAAGTCCAGAAACTCACAGGGATGCTGGCTGCACTTAACCGATTCGTCTCACGCTCCTCGGATAAATGCAAACCCTTCTTTGGAGCAATCAAATGTGCTGGGAAGAGTATGTGGAGCCAGGGGTGCGAGGACGCCCTGGCTGGGATCAAAGAATACCTGAGGACTCTTCCGACCCTATCCGTCCCCATCCAGGGGGAGATGCTGTTCCTATACCTGGCAGTTTCAGAATTTGCAGTAAGCGGAGTACTTATCCGTGAGCATGAGCACCGACAGAAGCCGATTTACTACATCAGCAAGGCGCTCCTGGATGCAGAGACAAGATATCTGCCCCTAGAAAACTGGCCCTGTCCTTGGTCACCACTGCAAGGAAACTGCGCCATTACTTCCAGGCGCACCCAATCACTGTCCTAACTGATCAGCCCTTGAAGGCAATTTTGAGGAAAGCTGAACTCTCCGGAAGGATCTCCAAATGGGCTGTAGAGTTGGGGGAGCACGACATTCATTTCAAACCCCGAACTGCAATAAAGGGACAAATACTGGCGGACTTCATAGCCGAGTTTTCGGGGGAGAATCCTGTTCTAGAAGGATCGCCTCCTCCCAACTTAGCATCTCCAACAAATGTTGAAGGATCGCCATGGCTTTTATGTGTGGATGGTTCATCGAACAGCAAGGGGTCCGGAATCGGTGTCTTGCTGACCTCTCCAGAAGGGATTATTGCAGAGCAGGCCATCCGGTTGGGGTTCAAAGCATCGAACAATGAAGCGGAATATGAGGCACTCATCTCAGGACTTCGGTTAGCTGAGGCGACTGGAGTTACCAATTTGATCGTGCATTGCGATTCCATGCTGGTGGTCAATCAAGTCAATGGGGAATTCGAAACGAGGGACCCTAGGATGAAGGCGTACCATCACCAGGCAACGACCGTTATCCAAAGGTTCGACCGATTTGAAATCAAGCAGGTGTCCCGCGACAAGAACACACATGCCGACGCCCTGGCTTGTCTAGCCTCGGCAGTGGACTCCTCCCAGTCGCGCAGGATCACCATTGAGTATCTTCCCACATCCTGCATTGATCATACTCTTGAGGCGATGGTCATCCAGGACGCGCCCCAGCAGCTCAGTTGGATCGATCCCTTTGTCAAATTCCTAACAACGGGAGATCTCCCGGAGTGTCCAAGGGAAGCTAGAAAGATAAGGATGAAAGCTCCAAGATTTTGGGTCTCTTCGGATCAGAAGCTTTACCGAAGGTCTTTCTCAGGACCTTACTTGCTATGCGTCCGAGAAGATCAAGTGCAAGACCTCCTGTACGAAGTGCATGAAGGAATATGTGGGGGGCACTCTGGAGGACGATCAATGGCACACCGCATTATGTCTCAGGGGTATTGGTGGCCGCGAATGCAAAGGGACGCAAGGGCATATGTCCAAAAATGCGACCAGTGCCAGAGGTTCTCCCCTGCGATCAGGCAACCTGCGGGGGACTTACACCCCCTCACCAGCCCTTGGCCATTCGCCCAATGGGGGCTTGATTTGGTTGGACCTCTGCCTAAAGCTCCGGGAAATAAAAAGTTCCTCATCGTGGCCACAGATTACTTCACCAAGTGGGTGGAGGCGGAGCCGTTGAGTCACATCCGAGACATAGACGCCAAAAAGTTCGTCTGGGAGAACATAGTCGTCAGATTTGGCATTCCTCGCGCACTGGTATCGGATAACGGGACCCAGTTCACTGGCGGGCGCTTTAAGTCTTTCTGTGAGCATCTCGGGATCCGTAACTTCTACTCCACCCCTGCATACCCTCAAGCCAATGGGCAGGCGGAGGCCACCAACAAGACAATTATCAATGGGATCAAGAAGAGGCTTGAGAGAAAGCCAAGGGAAAGTGGGCGACAGAGCTGTTAAACATTTTATGGGTGTACAGGACAACCCCTCGGTCATCGACGGGCGAAACCCCCTACTCCCTGGCATACGGGATGGAGGCAATCATACCCCTCGAAGTAGGGCTTCCGACCATAAGGACCCAAGCTTTCGATGAAGGGGGAAATGATCATCAACTGGGATTGGATCTGGACCTACTGGAAGAAAGAAGGGAGGAAACCGCCTTGAGGATAACCAATATCAAGAGAAGATCTCCCAACTATACAACAGAGGGTCAAGACTCGAGAATTCCGGATAGGCGACCTAGTCCTCAGAAGGGTAACGGCCAATACCCGGGATCCAACAGAGGGAAAGATGGGACCTAACTGGGAAGGGCCTTACAAAGTAATATCAATCGGGGCGCCGGGTCGTATGGACTAGAAGATATGAGTGGAAGACCTGTAATACGACCATGGAATGTTATGAATTTGAAGAAGTATTACTTTTAAAGTACTCTCTCTCAAGAACTCGCCAAACAAAAGACAAAGGGTATGGCCCTGGGGACAGAGTTCAAGGACTCTCGTCCCCGAAGTACATACAGGAGCAAGCCTCCTGCAAGGGTATGGCCCTGGGGACAGAGTTCAAGGACTCTCGTCCCCGAAGTACATACAGGAGCAAGCCTCCTGCAAGGGTATGGCCCTGGGGACAGAGTTCAAGGACTCTCGTCCCCGAAGTACATACAGGAGCAAGCCTCCTGCAAGGGTATGGCCCTGGGGACAGAGTTCAAGGACTCTCGTCCCCGAAGTACATACAGGAGCAAGCCTCCTGCAAGGGTATGGCCCTGGGGACAGAGTTCAAGGACTCTCGTCCCCGAAGTACATACAGGAGCAAGCCTCCTGCAAGGGTATGGCCCTGGGGACAGAGTTCAAGGACTCTCGTCCCCGAAGTACATACAGGAGCAAGCCTCCTGCAAGGGTATGGCCCTGGGGACAGAGTTCAAGTACTCTCGTCCCCGAAGTACATACAGGAGCAAGCCTCCTGCAACGGCATGGCTCTGGGGACAGAGTGCAAGGACTACTGTCCCCAAGGCAAAAAATGGAAACGAGCATTCATAAAGAAATGGTCCTGAGAACAAAACACAAGGACCCCAAGTCCCCAGAGTAGATACAAAGATCTCGCCTCCGGAACGGGCCAGCACGCCCCGAGGACAGTTCAAAGACACTTATGATTTATTCTACACAGAAGTAAAGAAAAGCAAAACACTACTGTACACAAAGGAAGAAAAGGAAAAGCATGCTATTTATTTCCAAAAGAAATAGGGGCTTTGCGTCCCCAAAAGCTACAAAAGGAAAGCAAAAGGGGTACAAAAAAGGGGAAATGAAAAGCAGCTTCATCGGGCTCCAGGCACCTCCAGAACTTCGGCCGAGGGCGAATCAGCAATAAAAGGTTGGGAAGCTTCTGGAGCGGGCAGGAGAAGAACTTCGTCAGCAGGAACAGCTGGAACAGCTTGAGCAGCTTGAGGTTCAGGGGCAAGGTCGGACGGAGCGTCCTCGGACAAGTCCACTATCACCGTCTCGGGAGCATCAGCCGAGGTTTGCATCGGTGTAGGGGCTTCATCCTCGGCAGCAACCTGTGCTTCTGCCTGCTCCATCTCTGCCGAGGGCACATACTTGTGCACTTGGAAGAGAGGGGAGTCTGACGGGACTCCAGCAGCCTGGAGCGCCTCGTCCCACCCTTTCTTGAAGAACTCTTTGCTGTTTTCTTCAAGGGCGGGGAGCACGTCATCGGCAAACTCCTCCAGAAGTTGTTGCTCCGACTTCCGGGTCAGCTCCTCGGCTCTGATCCTATCTAGCTCCTGGGTAAGGGCCAGGCAGCTTTCCTCGGAGCCCACTGCCCTCTCCTCCGCCGCAGAGAGCCGCTGCGTTTGCTCAGTAATCCTCCTCTCAGCATCGGCAAGTGCGGCACTTAGCTTCTCAGCGCCCGACTTGGCCGATTCAGCGTCCTTGAGGAGTTGCTCTATCTGGGCAGCCTGCCCTACCAGGGTGGAATCCCTGGCAGCAACATCTTCCGTCGCCCGAGCAAGGGCAGCTTCCGCTTCTGCCTTCTGATCCTTGGCCCTCTGAAGATCCATCCTGGACGCGTAGTACCGGCCAGCAATGATAGAAATCTGCTGGGTAGCCTGTAAAGGAAGGAAAAGAGTGTTAAACACAAAAATAGAAAACGAGAGTGAAGAGATCAAAACAGGAATAAACTCACCACCAGGGAATTCTGGATCATGGAGCGGAACAACACGTTGGTTGATCGCCCCCTATGAGCCTCCATGTCGGCCTCGAAATGCAGTGTCTCACTCACTGCATTGGCGACATGAGGATCCGACAGAATAGAATCATCGACCCTGATCACTCTGTTCATGTGATCAGTGGCTCGAGGATTCCACTCTGCGGCCTCCCCCCGAGGCGGAACGGGAGGAGGGGTCTGCTGTTGCTGTTGCTGTTGCTGTTGTTGCTGCTGCAGCTGTAGCTGTTGTCGGGGCTGCTGTTGTTGCTGTTGTGGGGGAGCAGGCGGTAACCCACGATCCCTCCCGCTTTGAGGTTGAGCGGGAGATGCCCTGGGTCCTCGGCTGAGGCCGTCATGCCGATGCTTCACCCTCCTCTCTTCTTCCACCTGAGGATCCCGGTCTCGCACCTGACCCTGACCGGGAGCCCTCGAAGAATTGGCGGAACTGGTTCCTGCCGGAGTACCGCCGGTCGCCCCTCGGCCTCTCCCGGCTGCGAGGGATTGCCTCTGCCTAAGAAACCCCAAATTGATGCGTGGGGTGTTGGACATCGCTTCCTCGAGAGCGTCTTCGGCGTCCAAGGTTTGGAGAATTTGAAAATCCGGCCACAGGTCGCCTCCCGAAGTCCCCACCTCGGCGTCCGAAGGAGCAACGTCCTCTCTGACCCCGACCTCAGCAACTCCTTCTACCTCTCCCTCTGAAGCCCGATCCGGGTCTTCCTCCAAGTTCTGCTCGACCTCTAACCTCGCCGCCTGATCAAAGAGCTCTGACCACTGTGAAGGCTCGAAAGGTTGAGGGAGCTGTGAGAACTTCTTATACCCGGGGGTATAGTGCAGCAAATTATGGGCAGCTCGGCCAAATCCGTCGGCGCCCGTGAAACTCCAAACCGTTATTAAGTCGGCAAAATTGACCAGCGACCGAGGGGGTGGAGCTGTTTCCCGAGAAGGAATACCTGCACAACAAAAAAGATTGTCATAAACATGAGAAGTCCCAAGAAACAAATAAAAAGACCCAAAGGAACCGACGTACTTGTCGTTCTCCATTCCCGAGGGCAAAATAGGTCATTGTACTCGGGACCGACACCCCTCTCCCAACATCCCTTGAAGATCAAGATGTCGTCCTTGTACCCCTTGTCCGAGTCAGGAAGATGGGTTACAAGGTACATAGAGGGGTCCCTGGCTTTGAGGTAGAAATGTTGGTGGGGCATGACTCTTAGGAGGGAGTAACAGAAAAGGAGATCGTTGAGCCCAATATTCACCCCGAGGCGCCTATTGAGCTCTAGGACCCCCATAATTATCCGAAAGACGTTGAGGCAGCATTGCCCGGGGAAGAGACGGAAGCGAGACAGGAACTGAAGAAGCAGGGGGGGTAAAGGAAACCTAATGCCACCCTCTATGATGGCCTTGGTATAGAAAGGCATGGCATCCGTGGCCCCGAAGGTAGGAGAGTTCAACAAAGGGTTAAAACCCACTACGTCCACGCTCGGGGGATGCCATACTTCGCCCTGAACCTATCGATCTGCGCCTCGCCTGTCACCTTATATTTCCCTGACCCCGAGGGACCAGCCGATGGATTCTCGGGAACAGGGCGACGACGAGGCATCTCTAAAAAGAAAGGGGAGGAAAAGGTGTTCTCTCTTGAAAACCTGAGGAAGTTCCCCGAGGGTTTAAATCAAGAGGTACCGACCGGATGACACCACCGTTCAAATCGGAGAAAAAGAAGGCCAGGAGGACGATAAAGAAGAAGGTTGTGAAACTCACTAGAAGACGTCGGAAACGGAGTTTTTCAGGAAAAACTTTGAAAACGACTCGCACCGGAAGGACCAGGAGTCAACAATGGGTTTACTGACTGTGATTTTAAGAGAAGATGCTGTCGATGATGGCTGAGGAAACAGAAACTCCGGCGAAAGCAGATCAGAAAAGGCGTATTCTGGGTCAGAGATCGGAATGGCAAAACAATGGAAACCGGAGAAGAACCCCCTTTATATAGGGGGGAAACTGTCATCATTGGGCGGGAGAACCAAAACGGCGCATTTAATGCGCACGACATCCCAAGACGGGGAAAGCTGCTCGAGGCCATAATGAAGGACGGATGGCAGTTGGAAAACCCTTCGTCTCCTGACAACGCGTGTCCTCGGCGTCAGAAGATCGAAGGCTGGGGGGCAGTTGATGGGACTCTTCTGAAAAAGCCTATGATGAAGACACGTGTCCTCGGGGGTTTCTAGAAACAATGATGCTCGGGTTCAAGCACCATCGGCAAAAGCGTCCTCTCCCCGAGGTACCTCTCATATAGGATCACATATTCGGTACAGTATACAATGACATGTGTCCTCGGTCACCATGTACCTCGGGAACACACCACCCCTTGGTCCCCCGAGGTGAGTCTTTCCTCGGCGCCGAGGGTCACTCCATCCTGGACGCTTCCCCTACTCCCGGATAAAGCTACTGACAAACTGGACATCAGCCTATGCCAGTATGGACTAGTCATCATGACCTCTTCTTACACAAGTAATGTCAGAGCGTGCTGGAATACCGACGTAACAGCCAATAAGGGATGGACGTGTGGCAAATAATGTCACATCCGAAGCAGACAAACCGCATGCCGCTGCTGGCACGCGACTTGGGAAAGCAAACAATTAATTACACCCTTCTGTTGACGAGACCGCATTTAATGCGGTAAGGTTCGGATATGAAAGGCAATAAATGCTCCTATTACAGAGCATTTATTGCATCCTTCCCGAAAGGAGCGTATTGTACCGTCGGCGTCCCGACAACTCACCATTGATTGCTCGGGACCCCGAGCAGTCAATTAGAGAAGACATTCCTCGTCAAATCAATACACACGCTACCAGTGCCTGATGATCACCTACTGACCACACTGACAGCAATCATGAGCTTCTAAGGTATAAATACCCCTCCCAAAAAAAGGCAAAGGGGTATGCAATCACAAACTCTCTACTACGAAATATCCTTCTCAGTGTTTTCTCCTTCCTCTCTCTCATTCAAAGACTGACTAGACCGTCGGAGGGGATACGCCGGAAAACACTCCGGCGCCCTTCTAACTTGTTCTCTTTTGTCCCAGGAAATACCTTTCCCACGTACAGGATCGTTCCTCCTTTCCCAGGATCGTAAGCTGTTTCGAGCAGTGTGTTTGGCCACTCAATCGACTCACCCAAAGTTCACCAGGGGAGAGATCTGTTCCCAATATTTTATATATATCGTGCAGGATCAAGCCCGCACACTTTGCTACGATTATCAAGCAATAATTGAAAGCCGAAGTAAAATCATACGTAAACATCTAAAAACCTCAATTTCAGATTAATCAACTTGCATTGAAAGAAAAAATTGAGATATTTTGGGCTAAGCATTGCCAGTTGGTAATAGCCAAAGGCAAAAAAGGGAGAGATAGGGAAGAGGAGATTAAGGATGATCACTCTACTTCATAGATAGAGGAAATAGAATCTTCTTTCATTTTCAATTCCATTAGGATCGGAAAGGGGGACTTTTGGTATGAAAAACTATGATGCCGATAATATTCGTCAAATTAGGAAGGGTATCAATTCCAAAAGATTATGAGATAAGACAGACTTTGCTACTGCATCAACATAACCCTTCCTACGCTCAAAACAATTAGGTTCCAACAGATTATTTTTTGTAGACTAAATTTTTGGGTCTAGCACGTGAATTTTTTTTTTAATAATTAAGGTCACAGCGAGATTCAAACATAAGACTTCTCACTCTAATATCAAATTAAACAATCATTTATTTCAAAAATTTAAAGCTTTGGATAGTATATAACTTAAATATTTATACTTCAATATAAATGACCAACAAATAAATGAAATATATTTCTTACAATATCGTACTTGTAAATTAACTTACATATACACCACCTTTCTTTCATGCAACAAAAATATTTATAGGATCACACCTGTCATAGTTCATTTGATCCTTGAATTGATTTCGATGAAGGTGCGGCATATCTAGAGGAAAACCCACGATAAGAGGAGTCCTCGTTACCATCATCCCAGCAACTCTCGTCGAAGTTTTGAGCATAGCTTAAGGCGTCATACCTGAAACCACCAACTTGTCTTGTTCCTTTGGATTTGCGAGTAACATTTCTGTAACTAACCCTCACATTTCTTTGCCTTGTCTGACTTCTTTTTCTTCTTTTCCATGGAAGCATTAGTTTGAGACGTCCCCAGCACGAAAACAACCCTCCTCCTCCTCCTTCTTCTTCTTCTTCTTCTTCTTTATCATCATCGTCTTCTTTTGCGTTGTCTCTTGCAGAGGAATATTTCTCCATAGCTTCAAGTTTTACAGAAAATTTTCCGAAGTATAACAAAATGTAATAGTATTCTTCATAGAAGCTTTGGGGGGTCTGATCTCTAGCCTCTTCCTTTGTTGTTTTCTGTTAAAACCTCAACGTGTGGTGGTAGGCAAGAAAAACAGATATCGTAAAGGTCCTATGGTCACTGTGCTTTTGTTCGTTACCTTGTGTTTGTGTGTACGAGAGCCAGAGGAAGTATAATGATTCTCAGTGTCACATCCAAATTAGGTTAATTTTTGGGCTACAATACAATGGGAAAGTCTATGTACCCAAATCAAAAAATGGGTAACCTATCGTTGATTACTAATTTTTAAGATAAAATTATAATTTTAAAAAGAGAAGTTATAATTATTTTAAAAGAAGGTTATGATCGATTATGACACCTATAATCGATCATAAACTCGCAGTATCAATTATAATCTTCTATGATCAATTATATCTTTTAAAATTATAATTTACACCTCAAAAAAATTATAATTTAACCTTAAAAAATTATAATTTTCGATACGATATCAGTACCGTATCAAAAGTGTCTCAACGAAGAATTGTCCTAATATCATTACTCCAATTCTTTTAGATTCAAATCTTTTCAATATTTTTCGAGCACCGCTAAAGAAACCTAATTTATTGATATAGTTTATTATAGTCATTGAATTAGTAGTGGATCTCATCAAACATTATAATTTGTCAATGATTACAATGAAGTCGAATTATTATTTTAACAAATTAAATTAAATTTTTACATCCTAATAACATTAATCATTTTTTTTTTGTTCTCATAACTCACTTACATGAGTCTGTCTTAAATTTAGGAGAACTGATTTATCAAGAATAAAAATAAAAAATAATATATTAAACAATATCTCACTTTCATCCTTTTCACCTGATTTTGACATACCAAGGAAGATCTTGTTTACATTACCGTAGGCTGCTCTTGCTGTCCTGCACTCCGTGACTAAAAAATATTCAACGTAACAGTTATAATAATATTATATAAATAATTATTTTTAATAAATAAATAAGTGAATCCCATAAAATTACAATAATCACTCATTCAAGTAATATGTAATTATTTCAATGTAGGATAATGGGATCCATTTTATTTATTTTTTAATTTTTGCATTGAATAATTAAATCCCGTGACAATACTAAAATAGTATAACTGTTATGCCCAATATTTACTCTTACTTGACGCACGAAAAATTAGATTTTTTTCCTCTCTAAGTTTCCCTTTTTCTACTTTTTTAATATGTTTTTCCTCTCTAAGATTAGGGGTGACAATCGAGTTGTGTCGTGTCAGATTCGTGTTGAGTCATTATAAATTTTTCTTGAACATTGCTCACACTTAACTCAACTCATTTAAATAATTATGTCGTGTCGAGTTACGAGTTAACCTATTTATTTTCGTATTCAAGTTAATCAAGTTCGTGTCAAAAAATTCATGTCAAGTTTGAGTCGGGTCATCGTGTTGAGTCAAAAAATTTCACCTCTAGTTAAGATGAAAAAAATATTTTTTTTTTAATTTTTTTTAAATTTTTTAATATATATATATATATATATATATATATATATATAAATACATATTTTATTATTATATTTTTGTATGAAATCAATTTATACATAATATATATATATATATATAGACAAATAAGATATACCTCAATACAAATAATTAATTTTTCATCCACTTTTCTTCCGATTTTAGAGATATTGATTTGGGTGAGTTGGAAGAAAAGTTAATTCATCCACTTTTCCATCTTTTTTATTTTCCTTCCTTACCAAACATGATGTTTTATTTATCCCTCCAACTTTCTATCATTTCAACTTTTCATCCTTCCATTTTTCCATCATACCAAATGGAGCATAAGTCCGTCAATGGATCGGGTTTGAATCGAATTTTGGCTCATTCGAATTCGAATCCAATTTTAAAAGTCTGATCCGATAATTTGACGAATTTTATTTTCGTAGTCCATATCCGAATTCGATAGCAATTCAAAATCCGATCCTGTCTGAATAACTTAATTAATTAAATTTTAACAAATTATATCTAAGTTTTAACTATATTTCTTTAGATAATCACTTATTTTTAAAAATATTTATATAAAAATATATAAATAATTCTGCTTGGATCATAATCAAATCGAATATAGGTATATCCAAATCCAAATTCGTAAAATATAAAATATCAAATTCAGATTCGAATTCAAATGATTGATAAAAAATATTAATCTATATATGGCTAATCAAATTCGAAATACAATTCAATCTATTGATAAGCCTACTTGACGTGTCATTATGTCAATAAAATAGGGATAACTGGTCCCTAAAGACACGGTGCAATGTAAATGATTTTGAGAGAGATATTAGTGACCATTAAATGAGTCTATTTAAGACCGTTAAATAAATTTATTAACATCTGTTCTATTTTATATTATAAATTTTATTTTTAAATCAAAATAACATTGCTCAACGTCATAACACAAGTACAATCTTTTTGGTCATTGTAGTAGCATTGGCAAAGAATCCACGAAAGTTTTTGGACCGTTGGGGCGTAGCTTTGAACAATTCCTTAGTTTGACAAAGAATTCGCGATGCAATTCCCTTATATTAAATAAGTTTTTCCCCCAAACTTTTATGAATTTTCCTAGAAACCCCCTTGAAATTCTGACGAAAGAATTCACCTCCCAAGCCTAAATCCTAGTTCTGTTCCTACCCTCAAAAGATAAGAACACCCAAGCAAAGAGGAAAGAAATGAAAAGAAATTTTGGGCTTAATTTTTCAACTTACATAGCATTAACCATATGTGGGTCTATGAGATTAAAGACACTAATTTCTTCATTACAGAACAACTGACAATTTCAAGTTGTATTTTCTGTCATGCTGATCTTAGTTTACTTTTTCACAAGACCTAATAAGCATGAAAATATGGGAGAGGGGAGGGAAATGAGTATCAAACCCGAACCGACATGCCGGGATTCACCCAGATACCACTAGGCCATCGCGTCCCCTCATATTCATGCCAGTTTATAAGTGTACAGCTCTTTTACTCTAACATGAATATCACTCTTTTACAAATGATCTGTAGAATGAAACATGTGATGGTTAGGTTAAACAATAATAGACACGCTAAAAGGACAAGCAATGAACTACATCAGCACCAATCATCCTGTTACAGAACTCATTACTCTATCATAGTACAAGCAATTATCATCACAAGAGTTGCAACTGGTAGCACAGAAGCAACCTCGAATCAGCATACATAGCGTATAGATAACAAAGAGACGCACAAGAATATATAACCGATCATCGAGAATCATACATGCCAGAGAGAGACCCAAGTATGTATACAAGGTCATAAATTTACAAAAAATGTTTAAAATCCAAACAGAGTGAGAACCCTTAAGTGAACTACATCACAAAATTGTTATGAGAGGAAAATAAGCTTGATAAAGTTGATAAGAAGAGCTTACACTCTTAAAAGTTCATCGATGGTGAATAATCCAAGCAAATGGAACCGAAGAAAGGCACTAGTCATGGGTCATCACAAAGCAAGTGACAGCATGCATTGCAAGCTACATCTTGACCACCACCTTTTCAGCAGAACTTTTCTTCACGACTCCTCGGGAGCATAACTCATTCAGTAAATCCAAAGCCTCATTGGCTAAACCTTCATAAGATAGGCCTTCAATCAGAATTGTATATGTAGTTTCAGTAGGTTTACATCCCTTTGATACCATATGAGCCAAGAAGTCAATGGCACGATCCGTCTGGCGAGCTTTGCAAAGCCCCAACATGACAGAATTGTAGGTGACGGCATTGGGCCTCACACCCAATCCTTCTAACTGATTGAAGAACTTGATAGCTTCGTCTACCTTTCCTTCTCTACTAAGCCCTCCCACAACCGAAGAGTAGGTAATTATATCGGGTTGGAGACCCTTTCCTCGCATCTCATCCAACAGCTTTAGAGCACATTCTGTTTTTCCCACCTTTGAAAGACCATCAATCACTGTATTGTAAGTGATCAAAACAGGAGAGCAATTTTTATTACTAAGCTGGTTAAGGATCTCAACTGCTACATCAACTTTTCCATCTTTGCATAAAGCTGTGAGCAAAGTATTATAGGTCACAATGTCAGGGTAGCACCCTCTGGAGACCATTATCTCCAAATACTCAATTGCCCTGTCCATCTTCTTTTCTTTGCAAAATCCATGAAGCAGTGGATTGTAACTCAGGGAATTTGGAGTACAACCATGCTTCGGCATTTTCTCCAAAATATCAATGGCTCGGCCCAATAACCCCTTCCGACACAAGAAATTTATCAAGATGTTAAAGGTAACGACACTGGGAGAACAGCCTTTTCGAAGCATCTCCACTAAAAGTTTCTCAGCATCCATCCACCTCCCTGTGCTACACATGCTACGCAAAATGATATTATGGGTAATTACATTAGGTTGGCAACCATAAGACGGCATATTATTCAAGAATTTGATTGCTTCATCCAACCTCCCTTCCTTGCATATCCCATTGATTAGGACATTATAGGTAACTACATCAGGCTTGCAACCCTTTCTATTCATCTCATCCAAAAGCTTCATTGCCTGCCCCACCCCACTTTCCTTACAAGTCGCTTCAATCAAAATTGTATAAGTGATCACATCAGGATAGCACTCTTTTAGCAACTGCTGATCGAGAACTTTCATTGCTTGCTTCAATTTCCCACCATCACACAATGTTCGCAAGATCGTATTATATGTGACAACATCCGGAGCAACACTCATCCGGTCCAATACCTTTAAAGCATTATCTATCTCCCCCGACTTACAATACCCACTAATCAACACATTGTAAGTTATAACATCAGGAACAGCCCCGGATTCCTCAAGAATCTCCATAACCCTAGTTGCCTTCTTAGTCTTACCAATCCGACAAAACCCCCGAATTAAACTAGTACATGGAATGATATCGGGAATGTCACCGCGATAAACCATGTTTTCGAGATACTTAAACCCTTCCTCCAATTCTCCATTTCTAACCAACCGACGGAGATGTTTATTACTCTCAAACTCTTCAAAATTATGCGAGGAATGCACTTCACTCGAGGATAGAAGACCCCCACTAAACTGCCCTTGAGGGTTTCTCTCATTACTTGACAATCGACCATTAGAGCTAAAATTTTCAATCTTTGAAACAGCTAATACCCGATTTCGCCTCTGTTTCGGAGACCCTCGTTGTTTTTTACACTCAATACCATTACCAACAGAGAGAACAGGGAAGCGAGCTTCGCGACCTACAAAGACCTTCCCGGAACTGAAATTTGAAGAAAACCTAACCCTAGCTCTAGACCTCAAAGTATGATTCTTTTTGCTATCCCTATGAATACAATGAAATGAGCAAAAACCCTCATGTGTATGCTTTGTAGGCACCATTAACTCCATACTAAACCCTACTTGTAATCAACCAAAGATAATACTCAGAAGTTCATATTAGAAACTCTATCCCTGCTAGTTACTACTGATTAAATGAAAAGAATATATGCTGTAGATTATATGTGAGAACTAAAAGAACTGTAGTAGAGAAAGAGATTTGTAATGGGTTTCTCCAACATGTATGTTTGGAAAGAGAGAAAGTAGATAGAAAACAGAGAGAAAGCTTACTATGATACGCGCACAGTGAGGGCTTTGAGACTAAACAGTAAAGAGGCAAGAGAAAAAGTGTGTGCCGCCCTATCACTTATCCTATTTTCGAGTGTCTAAGTTTCACGCGATCGACGATTGGTGGCATACACAAAAGGCTGGCCTGCTAATTTGGGCCGGGCTTGGTAGTAGAGGTCCAGTAGTGCGAAGGCTGGATGATCCAAATAGCACAAAATTCCCAGGAAAAAAAGTCCACTAATCCAAATTATAGCTATCGAATCGTGTCATTTTGTATTTTTGTTTATTGTCGATCAATCCTGAATTTATGATTTTAATCAAGAGTAAGGTTATGTGTACTAAAACTTATACCATATGGCTATTAAATCTGTAGGTCCCATCACTGATTCAAAGTTATAACCTATCTTTTGCTTAACCAAATGTACCACTTATAGGCCATTTACAACTTATAATTCTCTTGATTCACATTTTTAGTGAAAATCATGTAAAAAAAAAATTAATGCTATTGGGATATAATTTAAATACATAATGTATTATAATCATTAAATTGATAATGTTGAGACTTGTTGATAGTATAGTGGCATAATCATTACGTTATAATAACATTGTTCTATGAAAAAACATCTAATTTTATGAGGGATTCATACAATATCTTAACAAGAAATAGAAAAAAAATTAAAACACAACATTAGACATTTTTTTATACAATATTGGAAAAGGGTTTGTCCTAATTAGTATCAATACTTACGTCCTAACTCGTTCATATTTGTGTCAATTGATAGTATCATTTTTTGAGTTTTTTTTATCAAAAATTGATCAATACTAACTGCTAATTTTTTGTCGTGCCAAAAATTATCATCCCCATCCTCAAAATGGATGTCACCTTGAACATTGTTCATTCACAATGTGCATTGATGTTGGACCTAGCACGAATGTAAATATATTTTTTTCCAAAAAGTATTTATTTATCCTGTATGTAATACATTTTTAAGTTTTGAATTTGGGGGAAACCTTGATTAATCTTTAATTCAAATTAATCTCCTTCTTGGTCCAATTGAAGTCAAGTAATCTACGCCATGAATGAGGTATTCATGACAGATCTATGAAATTGTTAAAATTCGAGTTCAGTACATCTGAATTTACAACTTATCTTATTACTACTTAAACTACCACTTGAGATAACTCATTCCCTTCATTGTGTTTACTATAAGGAATGAAAAGTAAAAATAATTGATTTTTTTTGTATTTGATAACATAAAAAAATAGAACGATAAAAAAATATACAAATACATATTTTACCATTGTATCTATATATAACATTAACGTGTATATAATATATATATATATATATATATATATATATATTAAATAGTATAAAAATAAATAGCATACATTTTAACACACATAATTAAATTTCTATCTAATTTTCCTTTTAATTTTAGTGAGTTAGAATGAATGTTAATTCATCTAAATTTTTATTATTTTCTATTATTCTATTTTTCATAATCACAAACTTAAAAGATTAAGTTATTGTACCCACATTTATTTTTTGGGATTGTACTAAAAATTTACAGTACTTACACTCTTATCCTTCCATATTGTTTCGAATTATTTAGTCAATTAAAAAAATTAAAATAATAAAAATATTTTACATATGTTATTTATAATTTCCAAAAAATAATAAATGTGGTACAAAAAAAATGTATAAATATGTTACCCAAATATGTATAAAACTTGAGCTCAACGCCTCACTTTCAAACAAGAAAATCATATGTTCAAGGGCTATAAAAATCACCCCGAAGTTGGAGGTTCAAATATTGGGGTTTGGTAGTTGATTGTCATACTAGCCTAACTAAGTTCGTTTCTGATAAAAATAACAGACGTGGTTAAAGATCTCATAATTCTATCAATAAGATTCAACGTGGTTTATAAGCGCTCTCCTTGCCTCCACCCCTTTTTCCTCAAGCAAAAAAAAAAAGTCCATAAAAACCATGTAAGCTAGAAGCAAAGATAATGTGTGTGTGTGTGTGTGTGTGTTTATTAATATATGTGTGTGTGTTATGATTTTCTTGTTGTATTTTATTGTAATTGTGTATACATTATCGAATTTAATGTATTTTTTTAGTGTTATTAATTTATTGTGTTGGTTAATTGACACAAGTTACTAAATTGAATTGTTAAAAAATTTAAAAAAATTAATAATTAAAAGATATGTGTTCACCCTATTTATTGTCTGAATTTCTACCCATTTATTTTGGGTGAAATTTGAATACAAATAGTACACTTAGATAGTGTTTGGTAACCATTTGTTTGTGTTTTTTTCAGTTTTTGTTTTCATTTTTTTGTTAAAAAAAATACTAACGCGTTTGGAGAGTGTTTTTATTTATTTTTTTTGTTGGTCTATTTTGTTAACAACCCTAAATTTAAAAAACATCAAAATAGGTGTTTTTGAAAACACAAAAAAAAAAAAGGAAAACACGCACGTCCCTTTAACCCATTTAATGAGGTATAGCCTTCGAACTCCATTAGCAGCAAAAAAAAGGATTTTTTTCATTCTCACTATAAAAAAATATTTCTTACCTCTTTTTCCTCCCCTTGTTCATCTCTTTGACTCTCGTTTATCTCTCTCACAAGGCAACGACAAAGAGCTACGGATGAGCAACAAAAGAGCCAACACTCTCTCTATCACCCTTCTCTAATGGGTTTTGTTGGGGAGTTACATGATTGAGTTTTGTGGGTGGTGGTGGTGGATTAGGGGGTGGGTTTTAGTAGTTGTGGGAGTGGGTTTCAGTTTGGTTTCAGTGGTGGTGGTGGTTTTGGTGGGTTCAGCGGTGGGGGTGAGTTATGGGTTTCAGTGGTGGTGGGGGTGGGTTGTGGATTTTTGTGTGGTGGTGGTGGGGTGGGTGGGTTTTGTTGGGTTTCAGACTTTCGATGGTGGGAGTGGTTAGTGGGGTTGGATGGTGGGTTTCCATTGTGGGGTTAGGTTGTGGTTTTGGGTGGTTAGTGGTGTTGGTTGGTGGAATTTGGGTAATGAATTTTTGGTATAATATCAAATAAGTTTTTTATTTTTTATTTTATAATTTTTAAAATATAAATAACTATCAAACATATTTTATATTTTTAATTTTTATCAAAAAAAAATAAAAATAACAACGTTACCAAACGTACAATTAATTAAAAAGATTTGATCAAAAAAATTATTCTGTAAAATATTAAAAAAATATAAAAACATAAAATATCATAAGTTTTATTGGTAAGATGAGGTGAATGCCCTCAATTACATGTAAATCTGTTGTACTTCTTATACTATATTTTAAGTCTAAAGTAGGAAAGCGGCATATGCAAATTTGGCACGTTGCCTGTGACAAGTTGGTAACGCAGCTTTTGTGTCAAACAAATGCCTTGGAGACGGAGAGTGTGGCTTCATGCATGAGTTTTTTAATTACATAACGCAAGGCTAGAAAACGGGCTACGTGTTCGATTGTGGGTAGAGAGAAGTCCAGGATTAAAGAATAATTATTGAGTGGTGTAAGGCAACACAGCGTGGCTATTTGTATACTCGACACGTGTTATGTTGGTCCCCAAAAATCTTAAGACTTCACTCAAACACGTCTCTTTAATGGCTCGGCTCGGCTTGGCTCAGACAATTTCTGACCTAATACTAATACTTTTATTTGAATTATATATATATACTAGTTATAATCCGTGCTTGAAAGCACGATAAAATATAAAATTTAAGCGTTCAAAAAATCGATTTCACTATATTAATTTTTTTAAAATATATTAACTATAATTAATTAAATATAATTAAATATATGATAAAAATGAGTGATGTGATATTTTTTTTAAAAAATAAATAAATATGTGATAAAAATGAGTGATGTGATTTGACGTTTGAGTCTGACAAAATAATGATGGGTGAAGTAAGTGATTGGTAATGGTTTTAAGAGAAAAAATATGACTGAGATAAAATTCAAATACACTCCTATTTTATTATATAGATAGTCATAACCTGTGCCTGGAGGCACGAAAAAAAATAAAATTCGAGTGTTCAAAAAATTGATTTCACTATATTAAATTTTTTAAAAATATATTAACTACAAATTAATTAAATATTAAATATATGATAAAATGAATGGTGTGATATTTTTAGGGAAAAATATAAAAATGATTAAATATGTGATAAAAATGAGTGATGTGATTTGAAGTTTTAGTCTGACAAAATGATGATGGGTGAGATAAATGATTAGTGATGGTTTTGAGGGAGAAAATATGACTGAAATAAAATTCAAACACACTCTTGTTTTATTATATAGATTAGTTATTGCTTGTGTCTGAAGGCAAAAAATAATAAAAAATGATAAACAATAAACATATTTGTATTTATATTCAAAATCAAATCACAAATATAGAGAAAAGATAAAAAAATTTAAACATCGATTTGTAGTGGGGGTAAGAGGTGGTGGTGGTAGGAGACGGTGATGGTTGTGGTGGGTGGTAATGACCGTGGTGGTGGTGAGGTAAGCGATGATGGTGGTTGTGGTGGCGACGACAATGGTGGTGATGGTGGCGATGACGATGGTGGTGACATCGACAATGGTGGTAGTGGGGGGGCAACAATAATGGTGGTGACGACGGGGATAGAGGTAGTGGTGGGGCGATTTTAAACACAATATTTTTTTTTAAAATATTTATGATAAATAATTTTTAGAAGTACTTTTAAAATGTTATTTCAAACACACCCTTAGGGGTCTATTTTTCTTATTAAATTTATAGTGTTAATATTAGCCGTTAAATTAACTTTAACAAAAAATTTAAAGCGATTTCAATTACAAATAGTGAAAGTTATTTTGTTTATCTTTTGAGATTTGAATTGTAAACTACTTTATAAATATATATATATAATAAAATAAGAATATGTTTGAATTTTATCCCAGTCATATTTTCCCCTCCAACCCTCACCAATCACTTATTTCACCCATTATCTCTTTATCAGACTCAAACGTTAAATCGCATCACTTATTTATATCATATGTTTGATCATTTATATATTTATTCTCTAAAAACATCACATCACTCATTTCTATAATATATTTAATTATTTAATATTTGATTAATTTGTAGTTAATATATTTTGAAAAAAATTAATATAATGAAATCGATTTTTTTGACGTTCAAATTTTATATTTTATCGTACTTTCAGGCACGAGTTATGACTAGTGTATATATATATATATATATATATGTGTGTGATAAAATTTCAATCATACCTCTTCTAGTTTATTATATCTTCAAAGACATACTAATTATTATTTAAAAAATTACTAACACCTCTTTTAGTTATATTTAAATATAACTGACACCCTCTGTCATTAACCTATCATTTCTAACAAAAAAATTAATCTAAAATACTAAAAGTACTCATATATAAACTTTAAACAATCTTTTTACATAAAATTCGATTAAAATTAGAGAAGATTAAAATTTATTTTTTTATATATTAAAATTTGAGCTAATTAAAAGTTATTTTTTCTATATATTAAAATTTGAGTCGATTAAAATTTGATTTGAGCTGATTAAAATTTAATTTTTTAAATATTAAAATTCAAGCTTATTAAAATTCGAATTAATTTGAGTTTAATCTAAGTTGTTAATGCCGATTAAAATTTGATTCGAGTCGATTAAAATTTATATTTTTTATATATTAATATTCAGACTGATTAAAATTCAATGCTAGTTAATTAAAATTTGATTCGATCCAATTAAAAATGAATTTTAATCTACTCAAATTAAATTAATTGACCTAAATTTTAATATATAAAATTCATGAAGTAGAGAGGGTCTCACTAAAAAAATGTCTATCTAAAAAAGGTATGAATGAATTTTTTCTTAAAATATATCACTGATAATTTAATATAATTTTATTGTATTTAAGACTTTTAATCTGATAGGGGTGTTAATGAAGATTTAGAAAATAGAGAGAATATTTTTGAAGATATGATAAACCGGAAAGAGTGTGGTTGGAAATTTTCTTTTATATATATATGTAGAAATAAATAGTGAATTATGTCATTATGTAATGGAATTTAATTGTAATTACGATATATTAGCAAAAATTAAATTTATTTAACCATACAAAATTAAGTTCTAATAGAGTGATTTATATCAATTTAGATCAAATTTATTATTGGGATTGAGTTCATAATTTTTAACAAATTTGGATATTGAGTATAAATAAAATATATTTGATAGTTCAATTAGATATTTAATATTCAATTTTAATTCAAATTTATTAAATATTCTAATTCAAACAATCTCTTGCTACAATACCTTGATCCCCTGTAATATATTTTCTATTTAATTTTTTTATTGACAAATTATTATTATTAAATGAGTAAGGAATTCAAACTTATATATAATGAGTTTCATTTAAATATATAATAAGTAATTCGACAAAAAAATATATTAAAAGAAATCGTTCCTCCTAAGCTACGAATGAGCCGAGAGTTCAAGGTTCAACTCCAGTCGACTCCGAATGCTGATGAAATTAATCCTCTGCTCGCCACAGTGAAACAGTAGCTGTACGTCTCCAGTAATCGAGAAAACCGTATTTTGGGGAATCGAAACCCGAAACCCTAAAAAAATCCAGATTGATTGGCTACGTGATAAATCTATTCTTTGTGGGGGCATCGAATATCGCTGGATACGCTCCCCTCACCATCTCACTGTATAAACACTTGCCCTATTCATCTCTAGAGACTTCCAAATTCCATTTCTCTCTCTCTCATCGTCACCATGCTTCTCAAAGCTTCCTTCATACAGGAATGCTTAAGCGTAGACCCCAAGTATTTTCTCTCTCCAGTTCATCTTTACTTTCTCCGTCATTCTTCGATCGTCTTTGATCCCGGATATATGTTCGATTCGGCATGAGACATCGGATCTGCGTTAGTCAATCACTCCACTGCATAATGCGCTCAATGCTGTTTTTCGTATAGCGGTAATTGCTGATTATTTGATTTTCCGTTTCGTTCTGGTTGAAAAAGAAGGGAGGGAAAGAAATCGTTCGAAACTGGAGCGAAGCTTTTATCATCATATGTGGAATCTTTTTCTAAAGGGAACGATGCTTTTAGCATTTTACTTTTTTGTTTCCTCTCACTTTTTCTTGTTCATTGAGAGAATCAAGCGGAGTTTTACCTTCTTCTTTAATGAGAATGTGTTGTTTTTGATGTTTTATTTTACCAATTCAGTTGTTTTTCCTTTCTGTAGTGTTTTGGAGATCAATTAATTTGATGCGGACCTGCCTCTCCTCTAAGGTGCGGATGCTAATTCTTTTTTTTTCTTCTTCTACTTTTCTCCTTTTTGTTCCTTAGAATCCAACTGCCTTGTAGGATTTGCTTTTGCTTGATAATAAGCATTGGTTTTATGTCTAACAACTTGCGAAACTTTACCTCGAAGTATCATTCATCTCTATGAGCCTAGAATTTATGATCAGCTGCCATTAATCATATGTGTACTGTACTTGTAGCTATATAGGATGAGTAATAAGTTTCCATGGTGAAAGACACGGTTGTTTACTAGCTGCTTTCTAAGACTGTAAAGGGTGGACATATATAGTATAAACATATACAATTACGGATGGTATTCTTCCTTTATGTTACTTGGTACTTGACTAGCAAAAAACAGTAATTATGAATATATTATATGCATACATGGAATTGGAGATATATGTGGAAATATACATCTGCTTTCTTCTTCGTCGTCTTCTTCTTCTTCTTACCTGGTCAATGAGATGGGTTATTTTTTCTCATCTTCTTGATTTCGTCTACCTTGAGAAGAGACATTGGTACTCCTTGTTTGTCCCTTTTTTATGTTTCCTTTTTCTTTCCTTTTTTTTTAAATGTGTTCTGGGGATATTGGAATGTACATATATTTTATTGGCTGTAGTACTCTCAGTTTTTCCTTCTTTGTTCAAATTGCCAATGTTTTCTAGGAGGATCTTCTCTGGTCTCGCACAGACCTTTATTCCTCAACTCTATGCATTTTGGAAAAAAAAAGAATAAAGTTCAATATTTAGCAAAATTGCATTTGCTTTTGACATGACTTCATTCTTTTAAACGATTCATATCAAGGTCTTGTTCAGGACCACACCTAGACCAAGAGTATAGAGGTGGCTGCCTACAGCCTCAAAAGTTTACACATTTTTAGGGCCACAAATAACCAAGCTGATGGGCTTTGCAATGAGTTAAATTGTAATGTAATTAGGGTTAAAAAAGAGAAGAGAAGATTAGAAAGAGAAGGGAAAAGATTGGGAAAAGAGAGTAGTGAAATACGAAACTACCCTTAGTGTACGAATAACATATAACAACACTTTTCCTCAAGTTGGTGCATAAATATGCATCATGCCCAACTTCCAAACAATGAGATGAAAAACTTTATTACTAAGGCTTTGTGTGAAAACAACAGCCAATTGATTTTTGATTTCACAGAAGGTATGTAAATAAAACCCTTGTTTAACTTTTATTTAATAAAGTCTTGATCAATTTCAACATGTATAGTTTTGTCATGTTGAATTGAATTATGAGCAATATTGAATCATTGATAGCAACTTTGTTGTCACAGTTTAGTCTCACTGGTTTATTATCATAGATTCTCATCTCTCCCAATAACATTTGGAGTCATAAGTTCACAGGCTCCATGGATCATTATTTTGCATTCAGGATGCAATAGACTAAAGAAGGCTGCCTATCATCCATTGAGCTTGTTCAGTTTGCATCACTAAATGTTTGTAGTTTTAAGTGCCCATTATTGGAGAATAAGATCTTTTTTCTTGGAGTTGGCTTGAGATACCTCAAAATGCGATAAATAGTTTCAAGATGTAGAGTTTGAGGATCATGCATGACTTGACTAACAACACCTATTGCGTAAACTATACCTGTCTGAGTATGTGAGAGATATATCAATCTGTCCACCAGCCTCTGGTATATTTTCCTTTCTACTATTGCACCAACACCACATAGTCGATGGTCGACTTTTATAGGAAAATATGTGGGTCTATATTCCAACACTCATGCATTTTCAAGAAGATCAAGAATATACTTCCTTTGAGAAATAAAAATGCTTTTATTTGATCTGATAATCTCTATCCCAAGAAAATACCTTAATAGACTAAGTGCTTGATTTCAAACTCCTTACCCAATTGAATCTTCAATTTGGTAACTTGATGCTCATCATTCCTAGTTATTACTGTGTCATCTACATATACAAAGATAATTGTAATCTTGCCATTAACCTACTTAACAAATATAGTATGGTTAGCATGACTTTGTTTATACCTAAATTTTAGCA
>CAUOFW020006406.1:0-24115 GCA_963454935.2 Ilex paraguariensis
AGGAAGCCACTTAGAAGCATAGTGGGTTATGATGGAACCAACTAGGTCAGGCCGGGACACCTTTGGCCTTAAAGCCAGAGAGAGTTCTAACAAAGTAGTCCATGTCGAGAATACATGCATCATCAAACCAGCATTCCGCGCGAACGGAGTCGGTTTGCGGGTAAAAGTGGCAGATTCCGATGAGGTTAGCTTCTTCATTTTTTGTGAACTAGTAGTAGTAGAAGAGGCCACTAATAGAGAGAGCTTTACAAGTAGTAATATTGTGTGTGTTTCTAAGACATAACTCAACTAGGATTAAGTGAATGCCAAATAAAATCTCTTCTCCCTTAAGGCATTATTTATAGTCAAATCAAATTCATTTCTCGAATCGTGTGTTATGTAGTTATCTTATTATTTACTACTAGCAGATAAAAGGGTAAAAGCCTGAGAAAAGTATAGGCACCACATATTTTGTTTGGTGGGTTTGTGAAACAGTGGGTGTTTTTTGGGAATAACATAAGAAATATGAGATGGGTGGTCCGGAGGATGAACCATTATTGACCGTTGGTATCTCGAACAAGGGTGACGAAGAGAGAGATAGAGAGAGAGAGAGAGAGAGAGAGAGAGAGAGAGAGGTTTCTGTTAGCAGTCCCTTTCATTCTATTGGGGTGTTGTGATGAATTATGTATTCTATATACCAGAGAATGATTCACAATGTGTCCTTGGGTGGAATATCGCATTAATGAAGCTTGTCCTCTCTCTCTCTCTCTCTCTCTCTCTCTCTCTCTCTCTCTCTCACTCACGGTCATGATATATTGATATCCTCTTTGAGGCCAGGACTGATTACTATCCCATTCAAATTCTGTAGCAAATGTAACAAAAAAAAGTATTACATGAACATCTCGAGTCTTTATGATATGTAATTGTGAGCGAAGAAATATACAAGTTAAATTTACAAATAAATAAAAAAAGTGAGATGTTTTCCCTTTATAATATCAGATGATGAATACGACAAGAAGGAATTTAATTGTAACCCCATTTAAAGTCTAGGGACTTCATTTGTTTTCCTTGATTGTCCAGTGACCAAATAAAAATCAGGTACAAAACAAGTTGCCCAAATGATTTCCTTATATACATGACACATATGCCAAACTTTGTATTTTGCAAAGTATATATATATATATGTGTGTGTGTGTGGCCCTCGTGATCTTTAAGCTCTGTTGTTTGATAGCCAAACAGGCGCATGAGGCCCACAGTGGTCCTTAACCCCCCCCCCCCCTCCCCCCTCCCCTCCCCTCCCCTCCCCTCCCCTTCATCCGGGGGCCAACACACATCAATGCTGCTTAAAGAATATCATGACGAGCAATAAGAACATAGCTCTACAATATGGAATTTAAATTCTCTCTGTTACTTTTGCACATAATTTTATTCAATGATAAATCATTCATCATATATAAATAAAGGATTCACATATAAATAATAGATACCATTTTGCACATTACAATGTTTTGTTCCAGATGAATCAAGATTTTCTGATTAACCAATAAATTATAAGATAGATTAGCAATAAAAAAATATTAAAACAATTCAACCCACACAAATCCAATGCTAATTCTACATATAGATCCATTATAGCATTAAATGCATTTCATTATCAATTCATTGGTCACAATATATTATGTCTCTAAATTATATACCAATAATATTGCTCATATAGATAGATACAAGAGAGAGATAATGAAATTAATTGTTGTGATTAAAAAGTACACATTTTTAAGTTTACTTTTTAATTTCATTAGGGGAAACTCATGCCTGAATGTATGATAGAATGTGAATGATTTTCAAAGAGATATTAGTGGACGTTAGATGAGTCTATTTAAAACTGTCTTTTTTTTTTTGGACGGGAAGGGGGGAGATGATAGAGAAAAAATAGGTTTGAACTCTTGACCTCAAGAAGATAAAATTTTCACAATATAAAGAGTATCATTAGACCAAAGTCCATTAGTATTTAAAACTTTTCAGGTAACATTGTTGTTCACAGTATATTGTATCAAATCCTATGATCGAGTTTAGAGGCTTCACCGTGCCCAAAAAAAATATAACTCATGGATGTGGGATGGTTCTGTCATAGATATATTGAGTTAGCCCACCTAAAGCCTATTTTCTAAATTCAGGACCTTTGTGGGTGAAGCCCATTTTAAAATTTTCAGGTTTTCCACGTTCAGGGCCACCGCGGGTCAAGCCCGTTTCAAAATATCTCTCTAATTTGGTCCTAATTTCGGGTTACTCTACTCAACCCATTTATCTTCTTCTCTACAATCAATCAAGCCATTTATCTTCGTCTCTCCATGCATAGAAATCGATCTGTGTCTGAATCGATGCCGAGTAGTACAGCGACGATGGTGGGTTCATCGAGCTCATGGTCTCTGGCGTTGGTGCGAATCTCTCCGTACACATTCTCCGCCATCGGAATCGCAATCGCCATAGGTGTTTCTGTTCTCGGCGCTGCTTGGTATAATTCTCTAGTTTCTCTCACATCCACAATACGCCATGGTTTCTATTCGCTGTAGTTCTTTTGATTTGTTGTCTGTCTGCTAAAATTGACCTTTTAATCTTGTTTTCGGACCAATTCGTTAGGGGAATATATATAACCGGAAGTAGTTTGATTGGAGCTGCTATTAAAGCCCCCAGAATCACATCCAAAAATCTTATCAGGTAATTTTTTTGAAATTCACTCTCCCAAGTTCAGTGTTGTACTTGTTTTGGATGTTCTTCGTTTTGAAATGGTTTTGTTTGATAATATGTAGCTTGATTGATTGATTGAGAGTTACCTGTTTGTTTGTTGGCTATACAATTTCATCTGCAAATGTAAATTTGGAACCACTCTTAGAAACTTTCATGTCAATGCACCATCACGGAACAAGCGGCTAAGTATTATCATCACGAGTACCTTAGAAAAGTCCAACTGTTAATATGCACCACTTGAATTGCACTTAAACGATGGCTATTGGGCCTACTTCTATGGTTTCACCAATATACTCTTTCATAATTCTATCATGTCTAGTATTGCAGAAGTATCCTAATATTCCCTTTTCTGCTTAGTTTTTTGACATATTGTTTCTTAATTGCATGGCTATCCTAACATTCTCATTTCCACAACTCATAGTTTTTGAGTTACTTGGCCAAAAATATGTATCATAAAGTATTGTCAGTTATCTAATGGTTGTCATGTAAAAGTTACCTTACAACTTAAGAGATATATATGAATCACATAACACATCAGACGTATTCCTTTACTTAGTCCATCCTGGTTTAATTTTACAATTAACATTGCTCTACTCTTCCCCTCCAAATGAATAGTTGATGCAAAACACTGAAAATGTCCACTCTACTTTAAGGTTCATATTATGATTACAGGTTATCAATTCAAACTTTAAGAACAAAGGTATAATGTGTCAAGTCTCAATTGCGATATAATATACTTGCCAAGAGCGGTGTAAACTAGGTGAGAATAAGTAGGGCTTAAGGATTTACCCGAAAACAAGGGTTTAGCATTAAAAAGTATAGTGCTTAATCAAATAGGAAATTAATGTCAAGGAGAACACATCCAATCTGAATAGAAAAGGCCTAGATCTTGAATTATGAGCCAGTGTTGTGTTTGTATGAGTCTGTCTATGCCCCTATGTAACTCTATCCACACAGTAGACACAATGCATAAGTTAGGAGAACAAATACAGCACATTGAAATTGGGAGAGTGATAACAAGGAGGAGTTGTACGTGCTTCCATAACTATGGTACACAATTCATCGGCATAAGGTATCTTCAAACCTTATTCCTTTTTTTCTTCTTTTCTAATGCTTTCAAGGATAGAATTGATGGAAAAGATGGAATAGAGGGAAGTTACATAAGAATATGAAATCTTAAAATTCTTGAATAGATAAGCATTTTGGAGGGAAAATAGTATGGAGACTAAATTCCCAGCTACTGGCTTTTCCATCCCCTGTATCAGTTGAATAAATCTCTGAGTAAGTGGCGTAGTTATTCTCAAAGCGCCAACTCCGAAATCTAGTTAGGAGAATTGTTTGACCAAAGATTTCAACCAGTTATTACAAAATTGGCACTTGAATTTAGACGACGTAGTAGCTAGTCAAACAAGTGAGTCTGTGCTGGAAACACAAGAACCGCTCCCCAAAATTTTCAAGTGACATTTCCAGGCTGAAGTCAATTGAAGTCCGGTCTGGTGTTTCTATATAACATTAGAAATTCTTCAGTTTGAAGATATATTTTCTTTTTATACGCCTTGTAAACTCGGCATAGTTTCCCCACTTTGCTATCTTATCTAACTTGCATCTTCTGGTAACTAGTAGAAAAGTCATGAGACTCTTGACCAATATAATCCTTGCTAATGCATATGATGATGATATCCTCTTTTTATGCATTTTCTAATCAAGTTTCCAAATAATGCTGACTAATGTATTGGACGAAATCTTGTTCAGTTGTCCTAGATGCAGCCTAAATGATGATGATTTGTTGCTTATAAGTTGTATCTGGAAACGATCAAGTCTTGGATCAAGGCAAAGTTTTGGGTCATGTCTTCCTTCCTATCTTCTCCTGATCTTAGTGAATCTCCTGTTCTATTCTTGTGAATATCCTACATCAGTTTGGAGAATATTAATTACAACATTTTATAAGCTTCGCATTGCTGCTTCTTGTTCTTCTACTTCTCCATGTTCTCTGCATGTTTATACCACATCTGATGGTGGTCAAACTTTGAAATCTTTTGTTTGTCCTCTCAGTGTAATTTTCTGTGAGGCTGTTGCTATTTATGGAGTCATTGTGGCTATCATTCTTCAAACAAAGCTAGAAAGTGTCTCCTCATCCAATATTTATGAACCTGAGTCCCTCAGAGCAGGATATGCCATCTTTGCCTCAGGAATAATAGTGGGCTTTGCAAATCTTTTCTGCGGGTGAGCCTGAATTTCCATCCAATGGGATTGAATTGCATGCCATTATTTAGTGGCTTATGATTACAGTCCTAATCTTTATTGCTCTTTGGCTCAGGTTATGTGTTGGAATAATTGGAAGTAGCTGTGCTTTGTCTGATGCTCAAAACTCTTCACTTTTTGTTAAGATCCTTGTGATTGAGATCTTTGGTAGTGCACTTGGATTGTTTGGCGTGATCGTGGGGATAATCATGTCAGCTCAAGCAACATGGCCATCTACGACAGGGTGAGTGCTTCTATTGTCCACTAGGTTATTAATTTCCTGTGGTTGTATGATGTATCTTCTTCTTTGTTGTATTATCCTTTAATTTTTGGATTGAATTTCCAATTACTTCGTTGTTCTGCAACCTTATATCGATTTGGAAATCCAGCCTTAATTTTATTGGATTTGATTGCATTTCGTTCAGTTTTAGGTCCAATTTTCTTAATTAGTCAAGAAAAAAAAAAATCTCGAGACCCCCTTATTTGGGTGATGTTTGAAGAGGCTAACATGACATTAGGCTTTGTATTTTAGTCTAGTGGGTGTGACAATGGAACTCAATTACTGAGAAATACAAAGACTCGGGTTGAGTTTTGGGCCATGGATCTTCAGGTCTGAAGAACACCACAAACCTATAGCTGGGAGCGGCAACGAACACAAGAATAGCGCAGGAAAATTAATCGGGTTGTAAATTCCATCCATAAGAAGTTGAGCCCATTAGGCATCACTCAGGTCAGAATTAGCCGCCCGAATACCTTTTAACACCTCTAACCTTTATGAACCTCTGATCTGAGATAAAGCATTGTCGTAATCAATAAGGTTCCCTTTGAATTTGAAAGATTATCTAGACATTGGCGACGTGTGCTTTAGCTGAATGCCCCAAAAAAAAAAAAAAAAAGGTTGTTGGTTTTGTTCGTCTTTATCCTACCGTTTGTCCACAAAAGTTCAAAAGCATTGCAAAGCATCATTCACCTTGGTTTGCCTCTTGTGCAAAGACGTAAACCTTACATCTTTGTTAAAACTAGTTTGTGATTATGATTTTTTGGCCCAGCTGTATGCCATGAAAACTCATCTTCGATTACTATACATTTTCTTTTTAACCGACACAAATATGACACGTATAAAATTTTATTATTTTATGTTACTTTTTCAATTATTACAGATGAATCAATTAAAAATCAATAACTAATAATTATTTTTTAGTGTGATACTAAAAAAAACATCTTATGCAATAGCTTCATCCATATTTTTAGTTCTTTTTTTTTTAAAAACTTTTTCTAGTGGCATTTATTTGTGTTTTCGCTGCTTTGTTTTTTCGCCCTTAATCCAGATTTGTTGTCTTCTTAGAAACCTAACCTAATATGAAATGATACACACACACATATACCCATAAAAATAAATTATTTATGTACTAACTATTGTTAAAAAAACAATAATCAAATATAGACGTCGGTGAGCAGTCTTAGTAGGCATCAATCCAATCTGTGCGGTAGGTGTTGAGGTTAAGTAAGAATAAAAAATGGGGTCCTACCGACTATACCTTTACTTTTTTGGCATCGTGCCGAAAAAAATAAAAGTTGTATCGAAGCCAACTCCTAAAAAATTGTGTCCCTCAAGCGCAGCTAAAGTTAATAATTGGTCTACGAATAAATCTTTAAATAAACAAATCTCTTGGCTTTCATAACAATACTTGTGCAATAGTTACACGCATACGAGGAATGAAGTATCAGGGTAAGGGCAGAACATACAAGGAGCATAACGTGCTCATTCTGACAAATTATGTAAATGTTCTTTTAATTAATCAAAATATATATAAAACAATAATAATTCAGAATATTACATTTTGTGCCCATTTCTTCACCACCTTCCCATAGCCCACCCCTCCACACACATACATAGAGGGCTCAATTCAAAGCTTAGCTACCGTTACACTTTGGACCATACCTCTCAACCTTCTCATCAATCCAAGCCCTCATGTCTCCCAACACCAAATTGGCATTCTCATCAGGCTCACCCTGTACAAGAGAATGGTACATTCCTTCATACAGCTTCAATGTCTTGTCCTCACAGCTTGCTTTCTCATACAACATCTTCGATCCTGACGGGCAAGTGATTCCGTCGGAGGTCCCGTGCGCGACAAAAAAGGGCACGGTCACCTTGTGGAAATTGTGCTGCACGAACTCACACATTCTAGCTAGCTCCCTCATTGTCCCGACCCTTGGCTTCCCTGTATATCTCCTCGGATTGCCGGCGATGATCTTCAGTTTCTCCGGGTCTTTGATTGCCTTGCCCACCATTCTATTGTCCGGCAGCGATGCCCATGTGTCCGCCATTCCGAACAAAAGTCCATACATGAACAGCCGCACCTACAAGGGGTAAATTATTGATATTTATCAATCAAAATCAACATCTTGCTTTCACACTTAACAAAAATCATTGTAAGAAAGTTTTGCTAAATTCTTGAATTTAGCAGAATGGTTTCCTTAAAAGTAGAGTAAATAACAATAAAATCTATGAACCTTCTACTTGTGTCAATTAATCCCTTATATACATTCACTCACACATGGCAATATGACCAAAAACTTAATCGACACAATTAGAGAATTTTGTGTCAATTGAATCCGTGGACTCTTTAATTTTGTAAATTGAGCCCATCTATCCGTCTCGTGTGCCACTCACATGACTATATGGCACAAAAAGACAAAAAGAATCAATTACTACAATTAGAGAGTTTAAGCGGTTAATTGACACATAAAAAAATTCAAGGTTTAATCGACATAAAAATTATAATTTGAGGGTTATATTTATGATTTGCTCCAACCATTTGTCTCCCGTGAGTGGAAACTTTCGCCAATTTCTGTTAAAAAGTTTAACGGGGAGACAAACGAAAGGATTCAATTAACAATTAGAGAATTCAGATCTTCAAAAGATGATAGTTTAAAGGTCATATAAAATTTACTCTCAAAAGTATTCAAGACACCTGAAAATTATGAAAAATCTTTAAGTACGAAGTAGAATAGGAGGAATTGACCTTTTTGATTTCCTAAACTTGTCCCCTTTCTAGTTTCTAGCTCGAATTTAGATTCAAAAAATCTATAGATTTCTTGAATTTAGCCGAATGTTTCCATCAAATCCAACATGAAGATATCTCCAAAATTATGTAAACAACTTGAAATTTCCCCCAAAGTTAAGATGTATGAATTGGAGGAATTGGCCTTTTTGATTTTCTTATCTGTTCCTTTGAAATTTTTTTACCTTCAGCGTACAGATGAATCAAAACACATATTACACTAATTGGGGGAATAGATCATTAAATTGTATGTAACATTACCTTGGATGGCTTCATGTTCTCGGGCATGACGAAGAGTGGAGCAGAGAACATCACACCAGTCCATGTCTCTGGCTTCGATTGGAAGTACATGAGAATCGTAGCAAGCCCACCCATGGACTCCCCAAACAGAAAAGCAGGAAGATGCTTATAAGTTTCACTCTCCCTCACACTCACAAAGAACGACAACGACGTCGCAGCAACCTTCTCCATATCTCCCAAATAGCCACGGAGTCCATCGGAGCGGCCGTGGCCGAGGAGGTCTGCGGCGAAGACGGCGTAGCCCCAGGTGGCGAAGTTTATGCATATCTTCTGGAAGAGCCACCCTGAGTCTGAGCCATAGCCGTGAGTCATGTAAACCGTGGCCTTGATGGGAAGGTCAATGGGTATGAAGGATTGGGTAAAGATTTTGCCATTTGGAGTTTCGAAGTAGGACTGGGCATTGCGGAGGCCTTGGGAGGTGTAGTACTCTTCTTCCGGCATGTCGCCCCAGAAGTTTGGTGGCACAGTGGCGGAGTGCGGCGGGGGTTGTTCGGAAGGCATTTTTTATGGTGTTTGTGGTTGGGGTAGTTTTTAGGTATGAAGTGGTTCTGACGCGTTTTTGTGAAGTGGTGTTTTCTTTATAGTTGGAGGAGAGAGGAGGAGACAGAAAGTGGTTTTCACCAACCCCGGAATGGTTTTTTTCTGCTGAGTGTGGTTTCGGGGCAGGTGGGGAGGGTGGTGGGACTCACTTAGTGGGGTCCACCACTAATAGGAATCGAGTATGTGACTTTGAAAAAATTGAGTCCATAGGATTGATCGGATGAAGTTGGGTGCATCGATGGGACCTTTTTTTTTTTCTTTCATCAGACTCGATGGGACCTTCACTTTTTTTTTATTTTTTTTGTTTTGTGTCACGGTCTGAATTTTTAGGTTAATTTACATGCATTTAGAATAATTTTTTTTTTATTCGATTAAAAGAAATTCATTCATGTCGAAATTCTATGATTTGTCCTCAAAAAATTGTCAATATTCATACTCATGACGTCTGAATTTACAATTTATTCTTGTTATCTCTTGACTTTCTAAATATATTTAGATCACCGGTTAAAGGTGAATACTTATGATAAGATAGGATAAAAATTTCACGTGTGATTCATATATCTCATATTTGGTAACTAAAAAATGTATATAAAACCTCATTCAAAATTTTTCTCGACTTGATTTGAGAAATTAACTTAATCTACCTACATGAGTTATATGAAATCCATACACATTTTTTTGTCGGATAGGAAATTCTTGGTTAATTTTGTAAACATTTTATGTTGTTAATGGTTGATGATGTGTATTTTTTGTGGTTATAATACATTTAAAAATAGTTATTTTATATTCGAATGAGGTGTTCAAAAAAATAGACGTTTAAGTTTACTTTTTTATTTGGAATGAGTTGGAGACTAATTTATGAAATAAACATGGTAATGGATTTGATAGGATATGGGTAGGGACGACAATGGACCAGAAAAAATAGGTATTCGTCCAAATTCGTCTCATTTGAACTGAGGATAAATTATACGTATTAGACGTTGGATGTATACAAAAATATCTGTATAAACCCGTGCGAAAATGAAGACGGGATGAACTTACCTTATTCCCGCCCCTACTTATCAACCCTAACTTACTCTCTTCTGTCAGTCGGCCGCCTCCATCGCACTCAGCTCTGTCTCCTCTACTTGCTCGCCGCTGATGTATGTCCATAGACCTCAATCCTCTATTTTCAACCATAACAAATTGTCTCGCAACATGCTTCCACCCACTTCCTTCAATTCCTTTGGGAACAATCATTCCAGATCTCTTACCATTGTTCAGTGCTTTTAGTGAAGTCTGTTTCCCTCCCCCATCCTCCTGCTATTCCATTTCACAACTTGCATTACCAAATAGTTCCAACAAATCACACAATTCTTGTTCAACGAGAATGAAAAGTTATATCGACATCCCTCAGTAACGTAAATCAACTCTCCAGTAGTGTCCCCATTGAAGTTGGCCAGAAATTTTTTTTGTTAAATCTTCAGTTCCCTCTTTACTCTTAGCACAGATGAGCACCAAAGACAGAATAGAACATCTAGTAGTTCTCAATAAAGTCGTTCTTTTTTAACAGTATGAAACCTCTGCAATTAAGATAATGTTTTTATTATTGATTACTTGAATAATCATGTCTGGCTCTGGTTTTGGCCTTCCTAGAAAGGATAAGACATAAGAATTAACTTCACAACATTGCAAGACCTTTCTTTCATGAGCCAGTTTGAGAAATGCAATCCCTCAAAATGGGTTAGGGGTGGGTTTAAGAATGAACAACATTTTGGAATGACTTGGGTTTGGGCTTGAGCTTAGGCTTAGGCTTAGGCTTGGGTTTGGGTGGGTACGGGGGAAGCGAGGACAGGGGTAAGGATTAGAAATTTACTCGCGAACAGGAGGAGGGATAAAAACTATACCCATTAATAAGGGTGGACGGGGGATGAACAAAGTTTTTTTAAGCGGGTACGGGGATGGAGACTACACTCCTCACCCCTGCTTTAGTCTATTGACATCCCTAGATATATGTATAATAATCGATGAGAATAAATTATATCACTATTATTTATGGATCCTACAAAAAAAATATAATCTACCCAAATAAGAGAAATGACTAGATATACCAATTTATATCATATTCAGATGACAGTTGAATGTGTTTGAATTGAATGTCTATATAATAAAATAGTTAGAAAAGTTTGTATTGAGCTTTTCGTGGCTCAGATCGCTTGACGATTATTGATCAAACGATTCTAATTGGACTTTTATTTACAACTCTAAAACTTACACCTCTCATAATTCTCTCTCTCTCTCTCTCTCTATATCTATCTTTATCTCATACACTCAACTCTTATATATATATCTCATATTCTCTCTCATTTAGTATTGTTTATTTTGATGATACTAATTAAACTTTTATTCTATCTTTATCTCTCTCTATCTAATATTCTCTCATTGTTTGTCTAGATATCCTAATTGAACTTTTTTTTCAAAACATACATTTGTATGATTTTATAAATGAGAAAATATTTAAAATGTTAAAAAATTTGCTAGGTTATTGACTTTCAAATCCAAATTAATTACCAATAAAAAAAAACAAGTGATATCAATTGTGCTAAAAAAAAAATTAAAGTCAAACTAATCACCAATAAAAAATAACAAGTGATATTAATTGCACAAAAAAAATTAAAAAATTCAAAGTTAAGCTAATTACTAATAAAAAAATAAGTGAAACCAATTGCACAAAAAAAAAATTTCAAACCCAACTATAAATTTTTTCTTCCTTATTTGCATCAGTTTTCCTTGCTAATGTTCATATTTTTTTGAATACTTGAATAGTGCTGAATAGACAACGAAAACGACAAAAAAAATCAGTTAAATCAATCTTTTTTGAAGTGGTGAAATTTTTATTTTGTTGATTTGGTTTAATTGGAGCATGATAATATTTTTATAGCATCCGAAAAATCACAGCGGCAAAGAATTTAAGTCAATTGTACTTACAGTTATAAGCAAATTTGCTAGAAATGTTAATTCAGTTGAGCTTTTTTTATTTTTTAAAAATTTGATTTGTAGTTCAGTGTGATTGATTCATTTAATTTGATTCAAAGATATAATTGTGTGTGTTCTTAATGATATTTCTTATTAAAACTAGACAACTTATTCATTAGATCTAACTAGAGGTTAAAAAAATGAACACTCATTTGGTAGAAAGAAAAGTGGCTATAAAGAAATGTATGATAGGATAATTTTATAACGATGTTAGTTTAAGTTCATTGGAATTCTCAGATTGTATTAATGTGATATGATTCTTCTTCATTTTAACTCTTGCATTTCTTTTATTTTAGACATTTTTTGATGCCCCATTTGTTTAGTGTATTTTTTGTATTAAGAATGCCTTCAGGCACAGGTAATTATTAATTTAATTAAATCTTATCTAAATGACAACTAAGTGAATTTAAATTAAATAAAAAAATAATATATTTTTAGATATTCAATTCACTTTAATCCTGTCATTCAAAAATACCCGCATACTTTCTTTATACCAAACAAAAATAGATATTTCTCCAATTCTACGTCTTAAAATATTTAAAATAATTTATTTTTTCACCAACAATGAGAATGAAAATTAGAAAATTAGAAAATGGATAATTTATAATGCAGCATGTGGCATTTTATCACCGAAGCTAAGATTGAGTAGGGTCGGCTCTTGTAGTATTAGATTCAATCGTCAAATTTATATCATGTTTAGATGAATTTTTATTCACTCATGTATGGAGCGAGTCTAGTTATTTAATATATATATCATTTAAAATTATTAATATTAAATTTAAATTCACTATTTTTTGTCAAATATGTACTCTATCAATGGATCATATGTTAGATTATTAGGCTTAACTTAGACATTAATTTAATATTCTTTTTGATATATCACTTATTATATAATATATAATAAATTTTAATTAAATTAATAATATTCTCATAAATGTCGTAAAGAATCCATTGTAGTTGTAAATATTGTCATAATTGTGGTATGAAATCCATTGCACTTCTAAATATTTCCAGGAATTTGGTAACACATAACACCGAGATTGTAATTATTCTCATAAAAAATTCATTGAAATTGTAAATATTACTATAAAAGTGATAAATAAACCATTTAAGTTGTATATTATTTTTGATTAGTCATAAATTAAGCACACATCTGTGTGTTCTGATCGATCGATCATATTTAATGATCGATCATGGACTAGTAAATATCGTAAAAAATACCATTGAAGTTATAAATATTTCCATAAAAGTGGTAAATCCAATTTTTGTTTAATGATCAAAAATATTTGTTTAATGATCTATCAAACATATTTTTGATCTATCAATTAAAAAATCCAATTTTTGAAAAAAATTTAAAAAATTGGATTTTTCTCAAATTTAAAAAAAAAATTGATTATTTTCAATTTTTAAAAAATTGGATTTAAAATTTTTTAAATTTTTTTTTCAAACTTGAATTTATCATGTTTGATAGATCAAACATATCTGATGTCCCCAGTATTTATGATTTACAACAATTTGATTGATCAATATAAATTTTTGATCGATCCAATATGTTTAATGATCGATCTGGTAAGCAATTCATTAGAGTTGTAATTATTCCTACAAATTTGGTAAATAATTCACTGAAGTTGTAAATATTCGCATAAAGAATCCATTGAAGTTATAAATATTCCCATAAAAATAGTAATTGATCCATTGAAGTTGTATATCTTCTTGAATTAGTTGTAAATATTCTCATTAAAGTAATAAATATATCACTGAAATTATAAATATTTTCACAAATTTAATAAGAGCAATGATACATGGACTCAAAAATAATAGACTTAAAAATTAAACTTAATAATCTCAACTATTGATTTCACTGTAGGTCTTAACATTTATTAGAACTCATTATCTATTCAATGGTTGAAATTATCAAGTTTAAATTTTAACTTTAGTTTTTAAGTCCATCTAGCATTATTCATTTAATAAATATACCACTACAATTATAAATATTTCCTTCATTATAGTAACAAAATTACTAATAACCATGATATATTATCTGACATGCCATTTTAATGTCTTGTCTTGTCTACTAACCGGTGAAATTGTAAATAATTCATAAATTTAGTAAATATACCACTAAAATTATAATTATTTTTACAAATTTGAAATTTTCGGTATGACACCGAAAATTCCATAGTTTGTGCCGTAGTCCTCTCCGTATGATAAAATTGATTGAATATCAATGCAGGGTAGATAATCGGATGACAGAAAAGTTGAAGAGAATTTATCGTGGAGCCCGTGTCAGTGGTCGATTCTTGATTGTACATGAAGATTGCGTTTCTTCCTGGGGGGTCCCACTTGTAAGATGTGAGAGTCGTTCAAAGGCAGGCTTGTGGAGGGTCCCACATCATTTCACCAACCACAACTGAACCGCCTCTCCTCCAATTTCTTTGGCGTGAAGGAACTAATTACAAGGGAAAGGCTACGATACCAAATTATTATTAATTATAATAATTTATTTGAATTATAATTTAAATGTTGTGAATATTAATATCTTTGTATATTATTTCTCTTACACTATTTAATGTGACATAATTAAAATTATTGAATATTTAATAAATTCTATAATATCTATTAATTTAATGATCTACAAAAATAGTATATATAGCATTATTAAAAATAGAATGATAGTTGTAGTAAGTTTTTAAAAAAACGAAGCGGAATATATTGTTGTTGAATAATTTTATGCTAACTAAATTTTGTATATCAAATTAGCATGAGTAGTTGGATCAATATAATCTACTAATTCCACTACATATTTGATTTATAAAATTTAATAAATAAATTTAGACCGTATAATTTTATCCATTGTGGTTGGTATTGAGGTAGGTTAGTTTGGACTTGGTCGTGTCCAGTGGGGGTCCCCTAACCCAAATGCAACCAACCTAACATACTTGAAATTTTAGTATTAACATATCAATTTAGGGTGTGACGACAAATACACACATTTTATATTTCAATTACAATTAAAAAGTTCTGTAATGAAGGCGTACAAGTGTACATTGGAGCATAAAGGGCCTCAACTTTTTAAAAATATCTTATGCCCTCGTAGTTTTTTTTAAAAAAATTTATACCTTTTCTTAAGGTTTCAAATTTTTTTATATATGTAAGATAATTGAATTAGTATATTTAAAAACTCTAGGGTTTGATTTTAATAAAAAAAAAATTCGAATATTAGTGATATGAATGAGTATATCTATATTATAAATTAGTTATTCGCGGTTGAGATCACTTTAAATTTACTTTAAAATTAATCTAACAGCTAATATTAACACTCTAAATTTCATACGAAAAATAAACTTCTAAGGATGTATTTGGAGTAACTTTTTAAAAGTACTTATAAAAATTATTTCTCATAAATATTTTTAAAAAAAAATAATGTTTGAAACCACTCCACCACCGCTACTGTTGTTGCCGCCACCACCACCGCCACAATCCCCGCCACCATCACCACCACAATCATTGTTACCCACCACAACTATCACCCTCTCCTACCACCACCACCACTGTCGTCCACCATCTCTTACCCCCACTACAAATCGATACTTAAATTCTTTTATATTTTTTTAAAATTTATGATTTAATTTTGGATATGAATACAAATATGTTTATTGTTTACCATTTTTTTTAGTATGTGTCATTAATTAGTCTCTTATAGAGTAAGACACATGTTTGTATGAGTCTTATGACCCGAGAGAAAAAGAATAAGAAGAAAAAAAATGCTTTAATTACATACATCATAATACGTATTGATTATAATATTTACGACAATAATTTATTCATAGTTATTGTATCATTTAATGAATGAAAGAGTAAGTAGATCACAACACTATCATTAGTTAAGTTTACAACGAGAAATAAGAATCAATTTTTAGATTTTTAAATTTTATGTCTCAAATTAATTTTTCCAATTCATTTCATATAGAAGTTGACTTTATAAGTTTTATAAAAATAAAAATTTAACATTAAAATTTTTAACTAGGTGACTATTTTTGTTTCCCCTCCTTTATGATAAGATGTTACTTCCGTTCCGTCCTTGCGTACAAGCATAAGCTTATGTTTAATTAGTGAGTTGGCCACCAAAAACAGCAGGACAAGATTCAAATCTCGTTATGGGTGTTTTGGATGGTAAACCGTGAATAAAGGCCCAATACAAAACTCACTCACTCACTCACTCAGAGCATGTGTCTGCTTTAGATATTAAGAAATAATGATCGAAAAAAATATATCTAGACCCATCTTATCCTCTTTATTCTCATGTTTGAACATACACTTTAGGCCCGGTATTATCGTCTAAAAATTAATTTAGGCCTGAATGAATAGTGCATTTATAGCCACATACATCTTCTTAAATAAATCCACCTATTTGATGGGTTTAAATAGTCTGGTCGAGGTATATTTTCACAAAAACCATTTTTATCCTCAAAAATCTCTAGGATATAATTATTTGAAAGATTTTTTAGTAATTTAATGTTTATATTATAATTATTATAAAGTTTTTTTTTGGGTAGGGTAAGATAGATATTATAAAGTTGGTCCTCATTAAGTAGCAATTTTTTCGTTCTTCCCTATAAGCACCAGCAGAAGTTACCTGTTTGGACTGAAGAGAGGACTAAATCTGGTCCGGAAATTGAATTTAAATCTCCAATGCCCTCAGAGCCAACAATGCCCGTATAAACCCGATATTCCACGTGATAGCAGCACAATCGTAAGCTTGCCCCCAACATTAACATCATCCTACCAAATCATACGAACTCGTATAAAAGTTAAGACCATAGAGAGTAAATAATTATACATGCTTCTCAGGTTCAAACCTACAAATTAACAAGCCAAAAGACTAAAAGATTGTCGTTCAATCTTTGGAAGATTTATTGATGAGTGACTTGTGAATGTGAGGGATGACTCCACCACCAGCTATGGTTCCTTTGATGAGGGTGTCAAGTTCTTCGTCCCCCCGGATGGCAAGCTGCAAATGCCTCGGTGTTATGCGCTTTACCTTCAGATCCTTGCTTGCATTGCCAGCCAACTCTAGTACTTCAGCGGTCAGATACTCCAATATGGCTGCTGTATAAACAGCAGCTGTTGCTCCAACCCTGCCATTAGCTGCAACCCTTGTCTTCAGTTGACGGTGAACCCTACCCACTGGGAACTGCAACAATTATGTAACAAAACGGCTGCTGATATAAGAATATTATAGTCTGTAATATACCGGAAACACAACGAATGTCATTGTTTTCCCAGAAAAAATCAGCATAAAAATAGAAAAATAAACTTGTCAGCCTTGTCTGAGTAAGTAAAAAACACCAAGGTTTTCCAACTCTTATTAGCCAAACTTTAACTGTTCAGTAAGTTTAATTACAAACATACTCAACTCAACTTAGCAAAACCTTCTCCTAATATATTTGGGGTCGGCTTCATGATGAATTACTAGCATGCCGATCATTTTTACACAATCACTACTTTCAAGGTGATACAGTCTCCAGAGATCACAAAATCATTGCAAACAATGGCCACATTGATGACATGTGACTTGTAGGACCTAGAGGTTACAAAACAGACTAACTGACAATTTAAGTCCCTTGAAGAGCTATGTTTACAAAACAAAGGTGCAACCAAACATATGCAGCTTTTAACCCCAAAGGGCATCCGCGGCTACCCCTCTATTGGGGTGATACACGCTTAACTCTAATGGGTGTGACCATGAGAAACATGGTCCATTAACTACAATTAGATGACTAATCGTAAATTTCCTTGCTCAAGAATTGTCAATGTTAGCCTCATGTGGTACATAGCATGTTTTTTGGATAGATGTTTTTCACTGTTTTTCTTTTATGTAATAGGGCCGGACGACTTGCCCACCTTCATTCGAAATTGTAATTTCTTTCTCTTTTTTATTAATAAAAGTTTATTTCCTATCAAAAAAACACTCCAAATATATTTAAATTAGAAACTATTGAATTGAAGTTTTCACGTGAATACAAGGTCTTAGCTGACACTCTCCACAAGACCAACATAACTCCTTTAGATTTTAAAATCACCACATTTTGCAACATCAAGGTATACGCAAGGACAAAATAAATGCATAGTGGTAATTTACAAATTTTTGGAGCAAAATTTGTGAGAAATCCATTGAACAAACCAAACATCTGCTATGATGAAAAGTACGTGAAATCAGTCAAGCAAACCAAGCACTAAGAACATTTTCCAGACAGCTCATGAGCAACCTCAGTTTCTTAAAGCCATTTTGAAATAAGAACATGGCTAGAATGTGTCTTGTACATTCACCCCTTATTAAGTTAGCTCAATGGTACTTGCCTCTAAGCACAAGAAAAGAATACATAAAATGAATATATGTCATAGTTGCCAATGCATAAAATGATCTCAAAGACCATCGAGCACATGCTGCAGTTGAGAGACTAGATAATGCCTCACATAAATGTCTATTTTTCTTCTTCTTTTTTTACTTAAATGCACAAAAATCCTGAAACTGCACAACATCATTGAGGTGTTTCAAGAATAACAACATTAAAGAGTTCGAATGCAAATGAAAGACATAAGCACTAAGATTATATATAAAAGAAAGCTCTGTGTGGTCCATCAGAAGATATTTTTGCAAAAAGTTGAACTCAAGTACCATAATGCCATTATCTTATAAACAAAAATAGAGAAAATATGCACAGTAGATGATGGCTTAACGGTAACATAACTCTCCCTATAACTTCACACACCGGGCCATCATATTTGCTTACCAAAGCAACTAACAAGTTTCAACACTCCATACCTCAAGGCTCAAGTAAGGCAGTAACTTCAAAATTGCACACTATAACATGAAAACTTAACTGTAATGATGCTATATGACATCCCTAATTTCTGCTTGTGCCATTGACATTCAAACCAAGTACTCAACCATGGAAAAATCACATGTTGACATTGAAATCATCCCTCTTGAAAAAGCTGAATAACAAGAAAGTTCCTTAAACCTAAAGACCGACATGCTTATGCAAGAAAACTTTCAAACAATCCATAGGAAACAGAGTAGTTAATGATTGTGTTATCCACCTACCTAAAAGAATTCAAAAAGAGACACAATGAATTTTTTATTTTTATTTTTTATTGAACAACCTCCCGTTACTCATCAAAGGGCAGCCTAACGTTGGGCCTTTCTTTTCACTTAGATACTCCCACATTTGACTGACAACCTCAAGGCAAGATTGCATATTGCAACCAAAGTCAGTGGTGGAGCTACAGTAGGGGGCAGCTGCCCCCACGACAATTTAAAAAAAATAAAAAATTGGATGTATTTAGGATTTTGAAAATTTTAGGATATTGCCCCCATTAAAATATTTTAAAAGATTTAGGGGTACTTATGTATTTTAAATGTGGGATTACTGGGGTAGTCTCTGCCATTTTTGTATATTTGCAGCCTTCCAAGTTTAGTGGGGTCAATGTGTTGGCCACTAATGTATTTGGGACTAGAGAGCTGAAGTATTAACTCTCCAACAAAAATATAAAGCAATCCTAGCTGTATATGTCTTCACTCTTAGATCCAATGATATCAAATGAAACAAAAATTTGATTAAATTCCAGAAAAATATGCATGGATGGCTTAGAGTAAGGTATACACCAAAAGGGTTTGATTTGGATCATATTGGATCTCTTTACGCCAATGGCATCCATTTTAACTATTCGTGGTGCTCACAATTTTAGATATGTCAGGGAGAATTTAGGCTTAACAGATTTGGGTGAATGAGTTGACCCTTTAGATCTTCCAAATAACTAATTTGATATTAACATGGACATATGCAACACAAACCCAATAAGATATGAACATGACTATACACGATTATAAAATTGCTTCCTATGGATTTTTCTCTCTTGGTATTCCCATACTTTTTGTTCTTTGTCTTTTATCTTTCCTCTCTTTAGTCTTTCCTCAATTTGTTTTTGAATTCTATCAGCATTTATCTAGTAGATTGAGTGAATAAAGGAAATGATAGCTTACAAGATTTTGTCAGAGTTATTGTGAGAGATAACACATAAACCATTTCTTTAATTTCGGCAGCTTTTGTGACATTTTTTATTTTTTTAGCACCACAATGAGGATTTTTATTATTACTACCTTTTTTTGGCTAACAGCACGCAATAGAGCTTTGACCATTTGAATTTGAATGGAAATATGACTACTAAAACCGATTGTGTATTAATCTCCTTGGAATATTATGTACTATGATCGATCTCTTAGAAAATTGGATAATGAGGAGGGCATAAAGAAATTCAATTCCAGTTGAGTTTAAATTGGGGTTAGAAAATAATGTGCAGCCGAGGAACTGTGTTGGCATGGTATATGGGAAGTGAACTAGAATAAGTTGTGATACATTATATAGTTTGAAAACTTCCATGTTGACGCGGCAAGATTACAGACTGCACTACAGTGGACAACAATTTGATAGTAAGCTCCAAAATTGAAAAACAATTAAAAAAACGATAAGCTCCAAAAACTAACTATTTCAACTCAAGCAATTCATAAATTTCTCAAGAAGTTCCCGATATAAACCAATATAAATCTGACAAAAATTAACTCAAAACCCTGATCATCAGAGCGAACAACAACTAATCACATAAATCGAAATCAACGGCTGCAAATAGATAGAGTGATGTACGGAGAGAGAGAGAGAGAGAGAGAGAACCTGAAGACCAGCGCGAGAGGATCGAGAGACGGGCTTCTTTTTGTCCTTGTCCTTGTTTGCCCCGTTCAGGGATGAGGAGGATTTCCCCATTATCAGACCTTTCGCTCCTTTTCCCGACATTTTTCCTTCTAAAAACAAGATAACCTCCGCGAATTAGGGTTCCCGATGGTTCGATACAGAGACGGTCGAGAAATCTACCGCAGAGAGCGAGAGCAAGGTCGAGATGGAGAGAGACTTCGTCGGGATCGATGGACGAAGCTATTTAATCCATATGACGAACTTACCCCTCCCTGAATCCCTTTCGTTAGCTGAAAGCATAGCAAATACTGTTGGACCCTGAATTTAATCTGTAATTTTAATTATAGCCCCCAAACTTTTTCTTGTGTTAATTTAACCCATTTAATTCTTGAGTAGTTTATCCACAGTATGTTTTTTGTGATTTGTCAATGGGAGAGAGAATTTGACAACAACCAAAGTTTGAGTCACATTGGATCGAAGAGAGGTGAGAACAACAATATTAAGAGAATAGAGATGACAAAGATAAATCTTGGCTCAAGGTGAATAGTTCAAAATCTTCAAATTGAAAGAATAAAAATACGGTTAGAATTGCAAAAGAGGCGTGATTTCAATTCAATTGAATAGGAAGAAAAAGTAAATTGGGCAACAAAGGGACATCGATAATAGAAAATTTTGATGGTTTGCAATGTAATTGTAAATTAAACTGATGGGGCTATAGGGTAGAGTCATCTTCTCTCCTCATGGACTTTGTTTGAGAATTTTAAATATTAGCAAGGGTAAATGAATCACTTTTCTAACGAACTTTATGAGCTTGAATCTGACGATCTTTATTTTTCTAAATGACCTTATTTAAGTTTAACTCGATTAGAACTCGAACTAAACCTGAGCTTGAGACTTGATTATAAATGAGTTAAGTTATTTACATTCATTTTTTTAAGTGAGTCTGAAAAATTGTTCAAGTTTAGTTCGTTTAGAATATGAGTCAAATTCGAGTTGAACCCAAATAACTCATCTCGACTAACACTCCCACTTAAGAGCAAACATGGACCTTATTTGCTGACCTTTTTATTTTTTGTCATTACCGGTGCATTTTACTATTAGTTGAGACCCCGTAGTTGAGACCCCGACGGCAATGATCCATCATATCAACAAATAAAGTCACTAAATTAAGTTTAAATAGCATTTTCCAACACTGAAATAGGTTCTGCTGCTTTGTAAGCAGCAAAGAGAAGAAATGCGAAAACAAAAGAGAAGTGCATCTTTAGAAGTTGTTTCCATTTCAAAGAAGGATAATTCCATTGAAGACACACATTCTTACAACTCCATAAACAGGCCAAGAAAAAACGCACAATATCCCTAGTCAAACATCTGCTGCCTTTTCCTTGTCGCCTGCCTTGCCTTCTTTGGCTAGATGAAAGCCCTCAATCTTTTGTGTGACCACATCAGCTGCAACCTTCACATTATCAGTTGGTCCATTTGCAGGAGATGTATCATGCTCATTATGATTCAAAGGCGTCTGCCATATTCTGATGGTTCCATCTTCAGATCCTGAGGCATAAGATTCACCTCCTGGAGAAAATCGCAAGCAATGGACTGGACCATGGTGACCCTTGTTGCATCCTACAACAATGTGCATGAGTAATCACAATTAGCCAATTAGGTTAGGACACGGCAAACTGAAGATAAGTCAGAAGCACCACCATCAAGCCAACACCAAAAAGGGTGGACGCTAAAAACACTTAAATCAGGATTTTGTTGGGGTTTGGATTTTTCTCCCAGGGAGCTGAGTTTGCCTGGTGGACACATTAACAAATATCAATGATAGGCTGCAAAAATCCAAAGGAAACTTGGACGCATGTTATACTTTTTCAACAAAACAACTAAATAAGAATTTTGGCAGGTTTCCTAAATTTGTGCCAAATAGAAATGTGGGAAGTGTCAGTTTGTGGGTCAAAATAGAATCCTCACACCCCAATCAAGTGATCTATCAAACACCTACATCCAATTATCAACAGATGAAGTACTAGCCAAGGAAAATGAAGGCCTTTGGTCAAGTCACATACCAATCTCTTCTCCTGTAGTGAAATCGAAAACATGAACCCACATGTCTTCTCCTCCAGCAATGAACTTATTACCATGCTTTGGTTCCAGTGAAGCCGATTCTATATTGCAGGGCATGCTGTGGCTCTTCACCAAACCAAAACTGAGAAGAGAAGTGACATTGAATAATTACATACAAGGTATTGAGGCATTCAAGCAGATCCACTGCCTGGAGCAACAAGTTACATAGATTCATACTTACTGATTTGCATCCCAAAACCTAACAGTGGACCCATCAGCAGTAGTTATATATCGGCCATCCTCACTGACTTCAGCACTTGTTACAGGTAACTTGGTCCCAAGTGTCTGGACGATTTTGCCACTTCTCATGTCCCATAACCTGGAGAATCACCAGTATGTTTTCAAACTGAAATGGACAGTGGGAGGAGAATAACCAATAGAAGATAAAATGTTCAAGAATTGCAGTCTGAATAACCACCCATGCAGTGCAAATGCAACAGGCGTTATCATAAATCAAGAGCAACCTCTATACTACGGAAGACAACAAAAACAGGGTTTATCTGGTTGCTGCTGTGACTGAACAAATAAGGACATTTTGACACATACAAGAGTGGACAAGGCTGGATATCACCAAATGTTTTTCACAATCTAAGGCCAATAGAAAGGATTGTTTAGGCTGCCTTTAGATGAAGTTCAGCTGAATTCCACACAATATCAACACTGAACAGAGATGTAAATGCATCAAGGAGATTGCATTATAAAGTTAATGTGTTCTGGGACATTCTGTAAACAGGTTTAATTGACAAGTGACTGTAGTAACAATAAATTTATAATTTTCAATCCAGCTCAAGACATTAGGTTGATGTATTTATGTACTGTAATACCGCCCCATGTAATTGTTACCCTTTCAAATAGAGGTTGTAAAGCCCATGTAGAAGTGGCCCCTGTTCTATGGACCCTAAAACAGGAAAGTAGATTTTCGGCAAATCATATCAAAATCTGCTTGGAATAGAACCATCACCTTATTGTGCACCTAAACAAATCACCATTAAGTGGAACATCACAAGCTAAGTGTCTGACAGTTTAAGAGTGTGTGGTTTGATAATCAATAATTTACCTTTTCATGTTTAAGTAGGCCAGATATTACAAAGTCAGTATCATCTACAATTTAGGATTCCTTCAGACAGCCAGCACAGGTGCACTCCAGCCAACCACAAGTGCAAACTTTGGTTTTTAAACAATTCCTCCACATAATTTTTGCTATCTATCTTCATGTACCTTTCTGCCAATCTAATGTCCACCTCAATGTTCTGAACAAAAGAATGAAAACAAGTACAACATCATTTTTTCTTAACACCAGAGATTTATAGTTCAATCGATGAAGTTAACAACTCACATTTGACCGTGATACAACCC
>CAUOFW020006407.1:0-24114 GCA_963454935.2 Ilex paraguariensis
ACATATTCAATATTTCGGGGACCAAAATGAAACAATTGAAAATATTGAGAACCAAAATGAGATAAATCTCATACTTTGAGGACCTCTAGTGCAATTAACCCTTTATTTAATTGGGACCTAATATTTTATTTGGTAAGAATAAATTTAATACCGTATTAATTATTAAAAATATATGTTAATCATATAACTTATCATATATTTTGGAGTACGATACAAGATAAGACTACCTATATATAAAAATATTTTAAAATACACCCAATAGAGGTGGTATTATATATCCAATTCGAACGTATTGGTCTACACATTTACTATTATAATCCCCAACTAATAAAATCAAACTGCAATCAATGTAACAAACACTAATTGAGACTATTTTGTTAATTTAATATTAATACAATGAAATAATTCTCTAACCAAACAATTGATTGAATTAAATAACTACTATCATCGTTTATATTGTGTATTGTCAAACATTATATAAAATTACTTATTATTCTAATACCCTATTTAATTTTGTGTTTTATTCATTTGTATTGTATTAAATCGAATTATTTTATCTAATCTGTTCATTTTTAACACGACAACAATCAAGCTAAATTAGTATTATATATTAACCGATTATTGTTTGTCCCTAAAGACACTGAGTAAAAAAAAATTGTCAATAATAAACATATTTATGTTCACACTTAAAATCAAATTCCAAATATAGAGGATAAAAAAAAAGAATTTAAGCACCAGTTATAGTGGGGTGATTGGTGGTAGTGGTGGTGGTGGGAGATGGTAATGGTTTGTGGTGAGTGCGCAACGACTATGGTGGTGATGGCAACCGTGGTGAGAACAGTGAAGGTGGTGGTGATTTTTGAATGACGATAGTGATAATGGCAACAATAGGTGACGACGGTGGTGGTGGTGGGCAGTTACGATAGTGGTAGTAGGTGACGATGGGTGCTTCTGATCGACAATATGATGGGTGGTGGTGAATAACGGTGGTGGAAGGTGTGATGGGGGTGGGTAGCAATGGGTGGTGGCAGTGGTGGGCGGTGACGATGGGTGCTTCTGACCAACAGTGTGATGTGTGGTGGCGAATGACAGTGGTTGTAGGCGTGATGGGGGTGGGTGACAGTGGGTGAGCGATGATAGGTAATGGTGGTAGGTGTAGTAAAGGGTGGGTGACAGTGGCTGGTGGCAATGATGGATGACGACGGGTGATGATGGGTTTGTGGTGGTGGGTGGTGGTGGTGGATGCTAACGGTGGGCGCCGGTGGTAATGGGATGATGGTTCTAAAAGCTCTTGACCCAACCCATGGGGGTTTTAAAAAAAATGTCTCAAATAATGATTAATTTCAAAATAATTCTCAAACCCACGCCCTTTTGAAAAAGGTCAAATGGACTAACGTCTTTAACACAAAGACTGTAGCCCACATTCAACATAAACACGTCAAACAGATTGACATTTCTATTTAAACACGTCACTCCATTTGACGTGTTTAAATTAAATGGCCTAATTTTTCCCTTTAACTATTCAATGCCTTTATATGGACAACACCTCATGACAAAGACCAACTATTTTATGCCTTTATAAGGATAACACCCCACGACAAAGACTAACTATTCAATGCCTTTATAAGGACAGCACCACACGACAAAGACTAAGTTTCAAAATCAGAAAGCTAATGCTTGAATAAATAAATAAATTAATGTTTGTTTGCATAATTATCATAACTACCTCCTAAATTTTCTCTTAGGTTTTAATTTGGTCTTTAAAATTTCAATTGTTTTATTTCAATTAAATCATTCCGTAATACCTAAAAAAAATTTAGTGATAGGTTTTCTGCCTTTTTTTTTTAGTAAAATGTTAAATGTGTTATTAAATAAAAAATTTAATTAATAAAAAAATTATGATATTTTAAAAATACATAAATTTTGTTTGTCCTATTGATGTTATTCTCCCTAACAATGATACATAAATACATAAAATTGTTTTGCTCCCTATCTGTTTGAGAGGATGAGTTTTTATTATTTATTTAAAAATTTAATTACATTCAATAAATAAATTTTGATAATTTAAAAATACATAAATTTGTTTTGTCCTACTGACATTTTTGTCCCTAACAATAATACTTAAAAATATTTTGCTCCTTTTTTTTTGTGAGAAGATGTGTAAAACCCGGAAAAATTTTAATTTTTTATGAAAAAATGTAAAATGGTAATTTGTCACTATAATACGGGTTTAAAATTCATATTTTTCTAGAGCTTGGATGATGCAAATGACCTCACAATTGGATTCGTATCGTGAAATCGAGCTGCCCTATCAATTTTCGTCAAATTTCAAGATAGTCAAATATTGCACGTTTTACTAGACAACTGGGTGACGAATGACCTCACAAACATCCCCAAAAATGAGTTTTATAAAATTTTCTTAGAATTAGATTAAAGTTCAAATAAAATTAATTTAAACTTAAACCGGGATATAATGAATCGTTTCGGGACGAAAAACGGACCCGAACAAGTGGGTGGTGTGTGGCTCGATGTGAGCCAAGTCTTTAAATTTATAAATAGGGTTAAAAATCAGATATTTCAGTAGAAATATCTCTGCAATTCAACCCTTAAACGTGTGGGAAAAAGAGGGAGAGAAAAGAGAGAAAACAATTTTTCTCTCGTCGATTCTTGGAATTCTGTCGGTCAAAATTCGTCGAGCAAAGAGTTAAAGTCGATCACATCGACGAGGGCTACACAACCACACCAAGAACGAAGGATTTTACCAAAGATCCAAAGGAAAAGATTTTGGGGAAATCAAATTTTAGAGGTTTTGGTTGGTATTTTTGAAGTTCTAGCCTTCGACTTACGCTTCAAGAGGTAGGGTTCCCTCCTACTCCGGTTCATTTCTAGCATATAGTGTTCATAAGGGGTTGTTATACGGGCTGTTTTATGGGCTGTTTTGTGGACTATTTTGAGAATGTTTTATGGACTATTTTTTGAGCTGCTATGTGGGTTATTTTGGGGCTGTTGTGTGGCCTGTGTTTGGGACTGCTATGTGGGCTGTTATGCCGCATGTGTTTGGAGCTGTTATGTGGGTATGTTATGTTTCTATATAAATTATGCCTTGTATGGGGATTTGATAAATGTCTTGAATGATTGAAGTGTCATTTTGATGAAATTGAAATAACATGCTTGGATGTTATGGTGTGTTGAAATCATATGCTTATGAGATGATTTACATTGAAAATGTAAGTGTTGAAATGTGATAGAAATAATTCATTTTATGTCTAAGAGTGATTAACATGCAGGCGAACAAGTTTGCAAGAACACATTGCATTGACCCATGTCCTTTGTTTGAAAAAATGATGGAGGTTTTCGACGCCATGTCCCCGGAAGAGCTGATTGAAAGCGTGGGCTCTTGTTCGAGTGGTGATCCAGCACAAGACATAGATATTATCGAACTTTCTGATTAACTTTGCTCTCATGTCCGATTATGACTGTATGTAAATTATGCTTTCCACATGCCATTTTATTTTTTGGGTATGAATGCATGTGGTAGTAGTTGTTGTTCAAAGTCACGAGGAGTTTCATATGTTGTGGAATGTTGTTTATATTACGCATGTAAAAAACTTTATGGTGGATGTTGTAACCTTTTTTTGTGGAGCAAGCTGTTAAGGCACAAGAAAACAACTCTTAGCTCCTTGCAAATGGAATGACAGTATATATTTTAGTGGCAGTATATATATTGTTGTGTTGTGCATTGAGTGCTGGCAGGTAAACCAGGACTGCTGGAAAATTTTGCTAAAATTCCATTGTTGCTGGAAATTGTACTGGACAGTGAACAATTGTTTGAAGTTTTTTTTTTTTTTATTCTATGATATGTTCGTCTGTGTGTGTGTGCGTGAGTGAGTTACCTGGGAGACAGGTTCAACAGACTATTCAGATCACGTGGAACATAAAAAAAATGTTGTTAGAATTTTTTTTTAAGGCTATGTCCGTCTGTGTGTTTGTCTGTGTGTGTGTGTGTTACCTAGAGGACAGTGAACAATTGCTTGAAGGAGTTTTTTTTTTGTTCTATGATATGTTCGTCTGTGTGTGTGTGACTGAGTGATTTACTTGGGACACAGGTTCAATAGGGCATTCAAATCACGTGGAACATAAAAAAAATGTTGCTGGAATTTTTTTTTTTTAGGCTTTGTTCGTCTGTGTGTGCGTGTGTGTGTGTGTGTGTGTGTTACTTGGAGACAAGTTCAACATGGCATGCACAGGATGTGGAAAAAACAAAATAAAACGTTCTTTTGGTTTTATTCATGCGCAGGTGGTTGTACAAACAAACAAGGGCATAGATTGCATTGGATTATAAGGTTAAAATTGTCTTTTTACATTGGTTAGTTGTAATTATTGAATTTTTTAAGTAGGTATTATACAGATAATATTTGTAACAAACAAACAAAGGGAAGGATGAGACTATAATTTAAGACCAAGTATAATATACCATTGGATATGAGTGAAATGAAAATGATTTTTAATACCACCCAAATTTAATACTCCAAACAAACAGGCCCTAAATGAAATATACATGTATATAATGTTTGTGGGGATATGATGGCGGTGGTGGGGTGTTAATGGTGACAGGTGCAAAGGTGTTGATGATGTTGGCGGCGGTGGTAGAGCAATAGTAGTGTCAGTGGTGGTGATTGTGATATAGGTGGGAATAATAGTGACTATGATAGTATGATAGAGGTGAGAGTGATGATGGTGGGGTGAAGATGGCACTAGGGGTGGCGATGGTAGTTTGCGAAGGGGGGATGTTGGGGGTGGCAGCGGCTATAGTTATGGTGGTGCCTGTGACGATTGTAGTGGTGGTGGTAAACATAAAAATGAATAGTTTTTTCGTAAACTAGTGTTTTTAAAAACTAAAAAGTTTTTTTTTTTTACTTCCACTTATTAACTTTATTAATCGGTGTGGTCAATTCTAATTACTCACAAGTAATTTAAAGCAATTGGTCTAAATGCTCCCTTTATAAAAAAGTGTTTAACATAAGTCATATAAATAAAAAAAATTACTTATTTAGGTCATCCCAACCTTATTATCTTTGGATTCTTTTTTAGTGCATTTGAAAATTGGATGAGTGTGACTTCCAAAAACAATGATATGAATAGATTAGATAGACAAATTGGATGTGATGATTAGATCTAAACCCCCACAATAATGAAATTTTTATTTTTATTTGGGTTTTTGTATTGCAAGGCTTGGCATTGGGCCTATGGCCCATAGCTTGTCTCTGCCCTAAAGCCTAGTGGCCCAACGGACCTTAGGTTGACTCAATCCAAGGTATAAAATTTTAAACAGAAGTTTGTGCATTAAACTTACGTTTTTCAGTTTGAAATTTAAACTTTTTCGATTAATTATGGTAGTACGTCACTCCAATCTCAATTTTTTTTAATGCTACTTAGTTGGTGTATGTTTGTGTAGTTTTTTAGATTAAATTATAGTAATTATTTTTTGATTTTTAAAAAAATAAGAAAAATAGTATGGCAATATATGTAGACTAAGAGCACAATATATTAAACTCAAAGGTTTCGGTAACGTCGTGTCCTCTAGAGGATATTATTTGATATAAATAAACCGAATAAAAATAGCAGAGCATTAATTATTCCAATAAAATTATAATTTTCAATAAAATCTCCAAATACAAATACATCTCTTGATCACAAAATTATATTAAAACCCGCTCATCTTTAATTTCTCCGAATATCTCAATCCAATCTTTCCTCTAACATCAACCTAAAAGAAATGTTAAACAAAGTGGGAAAGTATATAATATGACGATGAATAATATACTCTAAGACATTAAATACTGAATAAATCAAGTATCACAAAGCATTTAAATTAATAGATAGAAATATTATATTTGCATATCACACGTAATGCATCGGACTATTGACTGTCACGATCCTGTTTCAATCCACACCAAACACGATCAATATATTCCACGATATTTAATTAAAATTTCAAAAATAATGATATCACAAGATGAAATACAAATTAAAAGATAATCAAGAAAAAAACTCTTTGCAAAGAGATTCAAGAAGAGCGTATTATATACAACCCTATACTTCAAATCACCAATTAATAGTGACTATAATAGTAACTTATGTGACTTTCTATAACTGAACAAAACTAACACCGTTAGGGGTAATTTTGAGATTTAAAAAATAAGTTGACTTAAGTACCTACATATAAGTTTAAACATGGACTTACCCCCAAATAATTTTTTTTCCAAAACTCAAGTTATTATAAGTCCATTTAGGATGACTTATCCTCAATTTTCACATTTAAATTTCATGGAGTTTTTTTTTGGGTCCTAAAATCTTATGAATCTACAAATTTTTCAGTTGAACTAACTATGCACTTAGAAATTTTGGGGCCTCCTTGGAATATGGAGCCTAAAGTCCAAACTTTGTTGGCCTTGTGGTTGGGCCTGGGGAGTATCCGACCACATATGCTTCTGTGCTATGACAATCTTACTCGAATTATGAGACCTACACATATTAGGTACCCCGTCAGAACCACATGTGCGACTTCCTTGCATGTGTCTCGTCTAGAAAATTCTATTTAGATTTAATTTGTGGAACTAATCAATTATAAATGTTGGATTAAAAGTGAGCCCAATCTAATAATGTTAGTTCCTGTAACATTATTTTTTCTTCTTCTAATAATAGCATATAAAAATGGATTAAATCATATTTAATACTAACTCGATGCATGATATCATTTTCAATTTGGTTTCATATTGAGTTTTTTTATTTTTGTTATAGAGTGTCTAGGTTTACGTCGACTATTTCCTCAAACTCTGAACTGACTATCATAACTCAAACTAGTTTAAGGACATGTCCCTTAAAAAATAAGGGTGACAAACCCTTAGGACGTGCAACAAATATCGAATCTTATTTACAAGAGGACATACTTAACCACCGAACAATCCTAATATTTTCTATTGAGTTTATTCTCAACAAAGACAAGCTCAATTGCCAACCCAAAACAGACAGAAATGCTGGCTACAAAGTGAATGTCAATGCAAATACTTTTCTTTTTCATTTCATTCAAACTGGCAAAAGATTACAATCAAAAGAAAAAAAAAATATTGAGCTCTCTTGGTGGATTAAGGACCCAGTCATCAGGTAACAACTGTGAATATCAATGCATCACTTTATCTATCTATGAAAAAAAAAGTTTCATTAATCATAATGGGCATTGCATATATTATTGTTTAGGCATGTCAAGGAGACTGAATTTAATCAGAATCTGATTTAAAACTTGCATTCAAAAATTTGATTTTGAATTTGTTAAAATTGGAAATTTCGTTTAAAAATTCGATATGATCCGAATACTTCATGAAATATATATTTATCTGCAAACAATGTGAATCAATTCTCAAAATTTTTAGATATAATAGAACAAAGTCAAATTTATCAATAAAATTTTGAAAATTATACCCAGATTTCCTGAGGTGTGCCAATTAATCATTTAGACTCCCTGACATTTAAAATATTACACACAAACCCCTCTGAGGCTTGTACGAGTGTAACAATTAGACCTCTGCCGACAAATATCCGTTAGTAAATAAGAACTAGACCCCCTGAAGTTTGTATATATTTCAACAAAAAATACTTCAATCAAAAATAGAATATCAAATATTTTAAATTTTAAAACAAAAATTCATATTCTATTGTGTCATTTATGGAAATAAAATAAAAAATGAAAAGCTAATTTTTTCTTAAAAAATTTAAAATAATATACAATTATACTCACTATTGTAATAAAAAAAAAATCAAACAAGAGGACTAAGTCATTTATAATAGAATATGAATTTTACAACCAAAATTCATGTTATATTATGTCATTTATTGAAATAAAATTAAAAATTAAAAATTAATTTTTTTAAAAAATCATAATTAGTATACAATTATACTATCTATTAGAATAAAATTAAAAAAAATTAAATAAGAAGTCAAACTGTAATTGACACAATATATTCTAGTTTTAATTGGGGTAAACTTCCAAATTAAATACCAATAGATAGTAAAATTGTATATTAATTATATTTTTTAAAGAAAAAATTAGATTTTTATTTTAAATTTTATTTCAATAAATGTCATAATAGAACATGAATTTTGTCTGTTAATTTTTTTTATATTCTATATTTAATTAGAGTTTTTTTAGTTTAATTATAATGTTTTAAATTTTAGGGCTCTAAGTATTACACGTTTACAAATTTCAGGGGATTTGGATATAATTTATTAACAGATATACTAACGGGTATTAACGGTACGGGTCTAAATGTTATGTGTGTATAAATTTCAGGGAATTTATGTGTAATATTTTAATTGTCTGAGAGTCTGAGTAATTAAGTAACAAATCTCAAAGGGTTTGAATATAATTCTCCCTAAAATTTATCAATACCTATCAGACTATTTGGGTTCAAATTAAATTCAAATCAAAATACGCGAGGTTGCATCCGCTAGAAAAGTTTTAAAAAAAAAAAAATCAAGTTTGTACACAATTTATCTAACAAAAAGATTATTTTTCACGCAATATGTATAACGAGAGGGGAAACAAAAATGCAATTGGAGATCAAAACTCCGTGTTTGTTGAAAATTTACTGTAAATTTTATTTATTTAGTAAATCTTTATTACTAGAGAGAGGAGTAACGAAATATAAATCCGTGATTAAGGTCCAACAAGAACGGTTGTTACTAGGCCAACACTAGTTTCTATGATAAAACTTATTTAAATTAGAGTATCTATTATTAAATAAAAAAAACCTGAGTGTAGCGACAAAATAAGTAATGTAATAAAAAAATTGTGTGGGCGTGATAGTATTGTGTGCTGCTTACCAAGGAGACCAATGAGAGGGATCAAAATCAATGCCTCCTGTTATCGTTGACATGACGAGCTTGACTCAATGTAATCTGATCTAACGGTGGAGAAAGTCCTGCAGGGGCGACCTGAGAACACATGAAGCACACAATAACATTTCCAGACGAAAAATCTGAAAATGTGGACCCGCATGTGATCTCAAGTTGCCCCTGCTGGGCCTGTCCGCATCCTTCCAATTTCTTCTCTCTAACTTCAATTACATCATGGATGCTCCCCTTTTTTTAAGGAGAGAAGGAAAATTAAGCAAGAATAAAGATAAATAAAGTTGGTCTCAAAGACGGGACCCACTGAGCCTTCGTCTTCATCTTTATCCTCGCTTGCGAAAATAAAAAATAAGAGAAAATCAAATATAATCGAACAAAAAGAAAAAGCGATGCCTCAAAGACGGAATCTACATAAACACACAATCTAAAGTTTCATAGACTAAATACGATATCTTCGCTTTCAAAAACAAGAAATAAGAGAAAAATAGACAAAATCAAAAAGAAAGAAAAAAATCTCAAAGACAAGGTTCACATAATTACACGATTTAAAACCTTATCAACTAAGTGGAAATAAGAAATAAAGAAAAAAAGTAAAGTGTCAAAGTCAGGATTCTCCAATCTCTTATCGACTAAATGGCACGAAAAATAGTGGTTAATAAGGCTCTACATATTCTTCTTGCATAAGGGATATGGATGCTCCCGTTCCTATGTTATATAAGACTAAATCATACTTCGTTTCTATGTACTGCCTCAAGAGTACTTGTCAGGTGGACAAGTCTTTTAGTGTTAGGAAGTACAAATTTGTACTCCTCCAGTTTAAACTCCCTTGTACTGCAATTGGTGGTTTTAACTTGGGAAGATGAATCTTTGTAAATATCAGTCTCTGCCTTATAGCATACACGTGTTTGGTTTTTTTTTTTTTTTTTTTCTTTCTTGTGTTTGGTTTCTTTGTAAAGGGTTTGCCTATCGGCAAAAAAATTCAGTACCATATTACTTACTTTCTTTTAAGTTATTTTATACTATTTTTTTTAAAAATTTATATCACTCTTTTTTTTTTTTTTTTTGTGTTTTTGTGTGTGTAGCTTTTGGAGTATATTTACTTTTTGTGTTCACTTATCACTTTTTTAGTTTACATAGTAACTTTTTTTGTTAGAACTTAACACTTTTTGAATTGAACTTGTAACTTTTTAGATTTTTTTTTTATTTTTTAATATGATATCAAAAAATAAAAATTTATACCATAATATTTCCCCCTTCCAAAAAAGTCTTCACAGGTTGGAGTTTGGCTCACCTGCACTTGTAACATCATCTGTTAATCCAAAATCTTGAATGTGGGAGTTTCTCTTGATAGGGGGAAGGATCGGTGAATTCAAAAGAAATGTGGCATTTGGTGGATCGATAATTAAATTAATGTTCTAGTAGTTATATAAGATGAGAAACTAATTCTTTTGTTCGGGGAGTTCTACATAAAACACAACCTGTGCAATTATACTACTTTGATCACACCGGGTCCATTTATCCATAACATATTTTCAACATTATTCAAAAGAATATGTCAAACCATGATATTTACATCTAAAAAATTAAATAATATAACGCAGTAGGATTAACAAAATAAACTAGACTTTACAGTGTACAAAAGAGTATTCTAGTCTAGTACAAGAGAAAAGGGGCCGCTCTATGCGTCCACCTCGGGATCTACACTCCTGTCAATTGGAGTCTCCCACTGGGCGGCCTCCTCGACTCCTAACTTCTCCTCAAGTACATAATTTGAAAAATGTTAGCAATAGGGGGTGAGCACGAAGCTCTATAGAAAATTTCTCCCAAACCCAAACAAGGTTTAGAAAACATTTAAAATTTGGTCAGTCTCCCTTTTTTTTTTCACAAAATATCATATATAAATTTTGAAAGAAAACAGAGCATTTTAAATAGATCTCAAGTTTAAGGGATAACAGTAATTAAAAAATAAATGAACACAATATACAATTAAATAATCATTCCACTATAAATGATTTCTCACAAGTTCTTGCGGAATCTCATACTTCCCCAAAATCTTGTAGAAACTATTTCTAGTGCAAAGAACAATTCCCAACATTATAACAATCCCGTGTATTCTGGTGCATCCCCAAGGCCATGTAGATTGATTGTTTCTCCTGAATCTACCCAACGATTATACCTAGTCCACCTATAATAATCACAAACACATTTGGAAATGGGCGTATATCATACCAATGGCATTGTCGAATCCCTCCCCAGGAAAGGTATATCATCCCTAGTTCGAACTCTAGGCATACGATAGCGGTTGTGTTGCCAAACACCAATCCACTACAAGTGTAAGAAACCATCTCCCCCCACCACGGGGTTCGACTAACATTTACACTCTACGACATATCTTGTAAGTAATTTAAGTCTATCACAACCAATCATACACAAGAGGAAACCAAGAATATCTCCATTCGCAACCATCTCAAAGGAATTACCAAATTTCACCATTTCTCAAGTAATCCATCATAGCATAATTTAAGAAAAATGAATAAGAGATCATTATAAACCTCATTTGGTTATACAAGGTAAAACACTAAAGTTTGGTAATCAAAACAAAAGGAATTTAAGAGGAAAAATCCATTTTTCTTCAAAACTTGGGTTTGATTATGAAAAAAAATGGTTCAATGGTTACCCAAAAATCAAAATGTTTGAAACATGCTATTTATTACAAAAATGTCAAGAATCATGTAGTACATAACATATATATATGTTAAGACAAGTGAAAGACGTACATATATATATACAACCCTAGCCTCAATGTATGAGAAATGAGAGAAAAATCTCCACCTTGAATCAAGATCTCCAAGCAAAGCCCAAGCTCTAGAGACCTTGCTCTTCTCTTTTCTTTCTCCCTTAATCTTCCTTTAGGGCTCTAAGAAGTATGGAATGAAAGGGGAGTGAAAGAATTGAGAGAAAAGGGGCTGAATATGGGGTTTTAGATATAACAGCCCCGAATTTCACTATTCATGGGTTGTTTGGGTCTTCTCCAAAAATTACGGTTTTGCTATTAAAATCTTCAATTTGATTCATATGACTACCCTAAGGTTTTTCGACGTTTCGGATTCATTTTTAATGTTATTTTAACCTAAAAAAATTTATTTTTATGATTTATTTCAAAACTAAAATAAATTCACACTCGAAACATTAAAATTTATATTTTATTCCTCCGAATCGCTATAGGTGCTATTCTTACGGTTTCAATATATATATGGTTTATTCTTAAGTCGTTACATATATATAAGAATCACTAAATAAGTACATTACTATATTAATATAAACATATGGGGGGTTTACACCTTCAAGGTTTAAGAAGAAAGCACAACACTTTACTATCCAATGAACATCATAGTGCAGATTTTTGGTCAACTTCGGAGAATAAATTGATTTGACTCAGGTATTTCTAGTATGTGTGACCTATATGGTTGGAAAGATATACGAGTTAGGGTTCTAACAAAAATAACGGTGCACAATTTGGACTTTCCAACCAAGAGTTATGATCAAATTAGTGAAAGGTAGTCTGCTGGACTGCTTGGTTCTTCTATACTTGTCTAACTCGAGTTTGGGTATCTTTTGTTACAAATCCTATCTCGTACCCATCTCCAATATGAGTAGGATGAATTTCATAAAGATCTATGTCTAGCATCATTCATTAACCAAAACCAAATTACCCTCCGTCTCCTAGAATCATCCATGACAACATGATGTAGAACCAGTATATTTAGAAAAATCTTTCTTCAATTCCTCTAAGCTAGCTCAATGATGAGAATGCAAATGTCATATTTTTCTCTTTCATTATTTAGCCCTTTATACTTATTATTTTTATAGTTTGATTTAGGATGTAAATAAATACGTTAAAAGTAGAACAAAACTAATAGGATGATTGTTGATAGTATAGACATGTGGGGATTTACAATATAAATTTTTGATTTGAGGTATAGGATAATATAACATATGCTTCTATCTTTTAATCTCTTTGCAAAGAGTGTCTTATTTACTATCTCGACATTCATATATCTATTCATTATTTTGGATTGATATGAAATTCAGTAAGCTTTGTTGATATGACCTGTATTTTGGGCTAATACTTTTGAAATTTATTGGTACATATACAAAGTGCACGTGGGGCATAATCTGTAAAATGAAACCTGATTGTGACCCTACGGGGTGTGATTGTGGCCTTGCGGATGTGATTAATTGGGTTGAGTTTGGTTTTATGCCAAAGTGTTACTTGTCATGTTAATAAGGTAAACGGAGTATGAGGTTATGCATGTTGAAAGTTGATTTATGTGATATGTTGTATTTGATTGATAATTCTGCAATTGCTTATCGATTGAGTTATTTTGGTATTCGATCATTTGTACCTTTATCGTTGAGCATATTGTTTTAAGTCGTATTGTATATTTCCCACTTAATTAATTTTTTAGGAAGATTCTAGAGCGGAGTTCATGATTTGAATATTTTAGGAACTAGAGATGATATAAATTTTGTATTATGTAAATTGGGAGATGTATTTGTAGCTGGAGATTTGATTATCAATTTAATTTTATTGAGTAATTAGAGCTCTGACTAGTGTATTTGAATATATTTTTTTGTGGAAAATGTGAATTGATTTATCAAATAATGCATTAGAGAAATCAGGGGGTTACATATATAGGTAAGTTTATGAATATTTTAGGTCAAATAAGGCAACTATTGAATTCGGAAGGTCGATAAACTTTGAAAGAGGCGATATGAGGTGTATTATAAATTTGAAAGTATTTCAGAGTTAAAACGTATTTTGGATAGAAATGTATTTGACACTACCTTAGTAGTTTGGGCATAACTTTTGTGACAACCCCGCATATAAAATAATCACTAAAACGCTAATTAGGTCATTAATTATAATTATATATAATTGAGATTTATTTTTTTAGAAACAAATAGACCTCAAATATAAACTCTTCACGCGAAAATAAGTCAAATAATTATAATTTAAGTCAAATTTCGTAATCATATAATGCATGAACATATAAATATCTATATATGTGTGTGTGTGTGTGTTGTGAAAGGACAAAAGTCATATGCTAGATTTGCAAAGATTTTGAAAACTTGCATTAAGGAGAGGGAAAAAAAAAAGAAAAAAAAAAGGGAAATGCTTGGGGACCAAGTAAATATTGGCTATAAATAGCCAAACCCAAGCCTTGATTGGCACAAAGAGAAGGAAAAGAGAGATAAGGGAAGAGAAGAAGGAGAGAGAGAAAAAAAAAGAGAGAGATAGATGAAATAGAAGAAAAAAAAATTATGAGATTATGGGGAAAAAATTGAGCAATGATTTTATTTTAGATTGCTATCAAATTTAACTATTTGATTCGGGGTATTTCGAATTTCACATCTATAGAAGTCATTGATGAATTTGAGGTACAGGGTAGTATACAATATGCTTCCACCTTTTAAATCTCTTTGCAAAGAGTGTTGTTTCATTATCTGAAATTTTGTATTCATATTGATTATTCTGATCTATATGAAATTCTGTCAATGTTATCGGTTGGCCTGTACGTGTATGTTGGGATAAATACTTTGAGATTGATTGGTACATGTACGAAGTGTACTTGGGGGCATAATTGGTGAAATGTGATTATGGCCCTGCGGGGTGCAATTGTGATTACATCTCTGAGGGGTGTAATAGTTCGATATGAGTATGAATTTTAAATGCTCAGGGGTCACTTGTTATGTCACCAAGAGAACCCGAGTATGAGGTTAGATTTGATTGATATTGAGCTATGTGACTTATCGAATTAGATTCTTGATTTTTTTATCTATGATTGTTTCGATTGAATTATTTGACATTTGATCATTCATATTTTTTTCTTGTTGAGCATATTGTTTTCTGTCATATTGTATACTTCCCCGCCTTTAATATTTTTTAGGATTATCTCAGAGGGAAGAACCGGAGTTGATATTTGAAGAATTGAAGACAGACAAATCTTGATATAATTTTTAACTTTGTGGGTTATTGGGGTGATGTATAATTTGAACAAATTCGTTTTTATATTAGGAGATTATTTTATTTGTATTTGGAGATCAAAATTGTGATTATAAATTTATTGAGGCAATTAGAGCTCTGTCCCTATACTCAGAGATTTATTTGTGGTTTATTATCGATCAATTGATTTAATCAAGTAACGGGTCCGGGAAACCGGGACGTTACAACTTTTTACTTTGATACCCTATTATTCTGAATTTTGGACAGTAGAAACTAGACATACAAGGCTACAACATGAAAATTTCATGAATCGATCTCTAATGAGGCCAAAATGACCTCTGAAATTCAAGAAGAAAATAGATTCTGTTTGAATGCGAATGGATCTATTCATACTCACTGCCTGATGAATTTTTCAGCAAAAAACATGAGATACTGGAAGCAAATCGTGCTTGAATGCCATATGTACCATTTGATTTCCAAGCTTGTCATTCGAACGCGCTGACACTATTCTGCTGATCAAATTTGCATCGTATGGACAATTTTCTTACTCTATAAATACCTAGAGACGTGTTTTGGGGTTGTTTAACCTGCATTTAAACCCTAGAAAGCTAAAGAATGTTGGAAGGACGAAAAACGAGTGAGATCTTGACAACTTAACACATAGGAATCGCATTAAAATGTATTAGGATGAAGATGGTAAGTACAATATCTTAAGGAACTGTTCTAGCTTTGCAAATCTCAAGTATACATCAATTTTTGGGAGCAAACATTAGATTGTCTATATATCGATAAAGTCAATAGCACTTGTTGCCTCCATTGAATACTCATCTTGAGGATTTCAAAAAAGATTTTGACGGGAAGAAAATAACCTCCCCTCATTATATGCCAAAGAGTAATGTTAGATAGACTTAAAAATTAGACTTGATAATCTCAACCATTGAATAAATAGTGGGTCCCAATAAATGCTGGGACCCACAATAAAATCAATGGTTGAAATTATCAAGTCTACTTTTTAAGTCTATGTAGCATTGCTCTATGCCAAAATAACCCTTAGAAAAAATCAACACGTATACACAATTTAGATATTTCTTAGTCATACCCTAAACTAATTATTGGATGATTATCATGTCACAATCCAGCCTAAACATAGCCACAGATTCATAGAATGACAAGTGTCGTCAAAACAACAAAAAAAAAACCAAAGAATTGTGACGTGTGTATTGAGGATATTAAAAAAAAAATTAAAATAAGGCCATTGTATGGATAAGTGTCCATGATACAAGCATTAATATGTAAGCAAACTTATAGATGATTTGAGATGCTTGGAGACTAAGCATTTTTCACTCTATAAATAGAGATGGCCACACAAGGAACAAAATGGGGAAGAGAAAAAAGAAAGCTGAAGGAAGAGAGAAGGGAAAAAAATGAAAAAATGGTGAGGTTTTGGGTCAAAAATTGAACGGTAATTTTACTTTGGATTGCTACCAAATTTGAGTATCCTATTCATGATATTTCAAAATTCATATTTATCGATGTCATTGATGATTTTGAGATACGTGATAGTATATAATATGTTCCTATCTTTAAATCTCTTTACAAAGAGTATCATTTAATTATCTGAATTTTGTATTCTTATTGATTATTTTTTATTGATATCAAATTCTGAAAATTTGTTCAGTTGACCTATATTTTAGGCTTAATACTTTGAGATTGATTGTTACCTATTAAAAGTGTGTTTGGGGCATAGTTTGTAAAATATGATTGTAGTACTACGAGATGCGATTATTCGGTTTAATTCTGGCCCCACGGGGTGTGATTCTTTGGTGTGAGTACAAATTTATATGCCTAAGTGTCACTTATTTTATCACCAAGACAAACCGAGTTTGTGGCTATATGTGATAATAGTTGAGCTATGTTGTATGTCTAATTTAATTTATGATTTTGCTCTTTATGTTTCTTATCATCTGAATTATTTAGTATTTGATTATTCATATCTTTTTATCTGTGCATATTATTCCCTATCGTATTGTATATTTCTCTGTTTTTTCTGGATGATTTTGGAAGGAAAAGAATAGGGCTGATATTTGGAGAATTAAAGATGGACGAATCTTGATATAATTTTTATAAACGTAAAATTAAGCATTTTTTTTTTGTAGATAAATCTTTTTTAAAAAAAACTAGATTTTTTTTACTTCCACTTATGAACTTCATTAAATGGTGTGGTCAATTCTAATTACTCACTAGTAATTTACAGAAATTGTTCTAAATGTTTTCTTTTTTTTAGTAAAAAGTGTTCATGATAACTCATAAGTAAAAAAAATTACTTGTTTAACTCATCCCAAACAAGTATCTTATTATCTTTGGATTCTTTCTTAGTGGATTTGAAAATAGGATGAGTGGCATCCAAAAACAATGATATGAATAAGATTAGATAGAAAAATTGAATGTGATGATTAGATCTAAACCCTTACAACATTGAAAATTTTAGTTTCTTTTTGAGTTTTATAGTGCAAGGCTTGGCGTTGGGCCTACGGCCCATAGCTTGTCTCTGCCCGAAAGCCTAGTTCCCAACGAGCCTTAGGTCAACCCAAACCAAGGCATAACATTTTAAATGAAGTTTGAGCATTAAACTGAAGTTCTTAGTTTGAAATTTTAACTCTTTCAATTAATTATGGTGGTACGTCACTCCAACCTCAATTTGGTTTATTTATTTATTTATAATTGGGATATTTGTGGGTCGGTACACTTTTAATAACTTATTTGTCAAAAAGTCCAATTACTAAATTTTTTTGTTAAGAAGTATATTTCGGATTAAAAAGATTCTAATCCTCTTAATTATCTATTTACTGAATTAGCTAATCCGAATTAAAAAATAAAATCAATTCATTAACTGAATTTCTATTTGAATTAAAAATAAAATCAATTCATTAACTGAATTTCTATTTGAATGAAGTTTCTTTCAAACTCCTTCGATCATGGAATGCTTATGCAAGATTGAAGGGGAAAACTTTTAAATTGAGCAATCCTTCCATAAAAATGTGCAACCGAATTTCTTTCCATGAAAATGACAACTATTTAGATTTCAAATGCAACTATTTTCTTATATTAAAATGTTATGATTTTTCTAAAAAGTTGTTACTCATTAACCCAAAATCCCTAAAAAATTCAAAAACCTCAAGAATTTGAGTTCGTAAAAAAAAAGAGTGACATAATTAAAAAATAACATGACATCAAAAAAATACATCAATTAGTGAATTCACACATTAAAGATTGACATAATTAAAAAATAGTGTGACATACTTAAAAAAAATAATGTGACATCAAAGAGTTATATAATTTTAAAAATAATGTGACATCAAAGCATGACATAATTTTAAAAATAGTCTGTCATAATTTAAAAATAACATGACATAAAAAAGTGACATAATTTTAAAAGTAGTGTAACATAAAATACTAGAAAATTAATGACCCCTCTAGTAGAAGACCAATAATGGGTATCAGTGACTGTTTGAAAAAGATGAATATGAAAAATAATGATTACAATTTGAATCAATATACAACAAAAATGTTAACTGCCAAATATATTTTTGTAATCTTTTTAAAATTCAAACGATTTATTACCCATTAAAATAGGAAACCACTCAGTCAATAAAAACATAATCAAAAAAGAAAAAAAAAGGAAACTACTAGATATTGCATAAAATAAGTAAAGATATTTAGGTACTACTAAAATATGAAAATTTGAAAATATGTACGTAGCCAACAAATGTTTTATAAAAAGTATATTTATTAACTTAAAAGTTTAGCTTTTCTAGAAATATTTTCAATAAAGTGTGCCCCTCCATAAATTTCCTTTTTAGATTAAATAAGAGTAATTATTTTTTGATTTTTCAGAAATAGGGAAAATAATATGGCAATATATGTAGAGTAAGTGCACAATATATTAAGCTCAAAGGTTTCCCAACCTTAATCCTAAATTTTCACACACCTAGAAACTTGGACTTCTTACACATACTTCGACATTCAATCTCGACAAATTAATTTATAATTTTGGACTTACTTTGATGGGATACAAAATAAACTAGATTATGGTAAGATACCATATTTGACGAGAATCATCATCAATGGAGGAAAATAGCTAATACACTTAACAGTGCTGGGCCGTTGTTAAAGGGATTCAAACATGCAAAAAGCATGTTTACTTATCCATTTGTTAGTTTTTGATTGGAGTATTAATAAATAGTTGATTTATCCAAATATTAAAATAAATTTTGGATTTTATTCAGACTCTTAATCCTAGTTGTTATTAAATATTAAAATGATAATGTATATTATATTTCATTCTCAACTTTATTATACAAATGATATATATATATATATATATATATATATATATATATTAGTTGATACTCACGTGTGTTGCACGTAAACCATTTTTAGTTATAATTTTTGAGAATTGATTTTTAAAGTTAAATAAAAGAGTAAATTGATAAAATTCACCAACAACAATGCATGTGCAGACTTTCCTCGGTAGCCCAAGCCTTATGTTTGAAGGATGTTGTTGTATTATGATTTTATGGTTACTTATCTTTTTTTTATTAAATTGGTTTCTTCCATAGAACATCATATAGATATAAAAAAAAAGCTATTGTATATATGTTATACAACCAAACTAATAGTGTTGCATAATATCCTAACTCCAGAAACAATAATCTGCATAGATCCATTGAATTTCAACCAACATAGTTAGTTGATACCTATTAATCCTTATTAATACCATCATGAACTCTTTGATCCCCCAAACTTGAAATTGATGAGGAGCAACAATGAGCTAAAACTTCTTCCTCTTCAAGAAGATACAGAGCATCATGCGAATTTATCTATATTTATACTACTATAAATGTCAAGACAAGTAAATTTTTTTGATTAATTATAATAACCTTAAGAAAACAAATAATGCCTACATTATCCTTTTTAGTGATAACAACAACATTAAAATAAAGGTAATTATGGACTGTTGGGCTGCTTTTTGCATATTTTCAAATAATTCTGTTCATATTCCTTCAAGAGTAACGCTAGACATACTTAAAATATAGATTTGACGATGTAACTGTTGATGTGTACCAGCCGCCATGTCAACAGATTCTATCCCCCCTCCCCCCCCCGCCCCCCTAAAAAAAATAGGTTTTAAAGAAATATCAGATTTTATTCTCTCCAGACCCAATCCTTCCCTTTTCCCTCCCTTTTGCCTTCTCCTTTCCCTTTCACTAAACCAAACACCGCCGGCCACAATCAACTTCTCCTTACCCTTTTTCTGTTTAAAAAAAAATTGAACCAAAAAAATCGGGTTTTCTCCATAGCCACTTCTAAAGTCGAAGCCCTAATGTAACCCTCCCTTTCCCTATGCCAAAACTCGCCCAGAATGCCGCTGGAATTTCACAACTCTGACAATCGACACTGGCCACGAACACAATCATGTTTCAACATATTAACGTTAGGGTAAGGACACAATTGGATTTTTCTCTCCTCTCCTCTAATCCCTAGCAATTCTACTCCTCAATTCATCTATTCGTCGAAATCACAGTCGCTGGAGAGACACTCGTAGTCACTGGAGTGATAGTGATAGTGACAGTTGTGGGAGCCCATACATTTTTACTTCTTTCCATATGTTTTTTTTCTTTGTTGCTTTAGGGATACATCATACTCATATTTCTCAAGCCCAGATATTTTACTAATGATTAATTAATTATTTTTATTGTGTTAGGATGCCTTATATGTGAATTCATTGACGTGAAAGTAAATCTCACTTGAGTAAGGAGAGGAAAGCTAGAAGGATTCACAAGTTGGCGTGAAAATATAAAAATCTTGATGGCGTTCACAAGTTGTTCGACAAATTGTCTAGCAGAAGTCGCTTGGTTTTGGACATTTATGCTTCGTCAACGGGACACGGCGGTGAAGCTGATTTGCTATGCACTGTTCAATCACTGCCTTAGAAGAAATGATTTGTGAATTGTACACATTTTTTGTACTCATTCAACTTTGTAAACTCATTCAACTTGGGAGATAATTACACAACTTTTGCCTTTATGAACTTATTCCAGATTGTATTTTGTGTGTAAATTTATTCAGTTTGGTAGTGGAATAGTAATCAAAAAAATTATTATGTATTCTTATTCAGTTTGTTCTTTTGAACATAATTTATAACATAATCCATTATCAACAATCAACTCACAACATGTCTGAAATATAAAGAAACATCATTTGAAAAAATTGAAATACAAAGGATGGCTTTAGTCCTTCAAAAGGACATAAGCCATTTTTAACAACTTTATGTAGCTCTCTTTGTGCCCAGCTGTTGATTATTTTGCAATCAGACTATCAAAACAAAACCTCTTCGTTAATATTGGTGAGGTAGACCTCACTTCCAGAAAGCCTCAGTCAACAACAAATAGATCCTACAACCTCATCCAATCCTCCCATGTTACACCAGATACACACACCCAGCTCTAGAGTTAGCTGTTCAACCATGATCATAAAAAATCAGAGTACTCTTAGTATGCAGAACAAGAAAGCCTTTCTGATCTTGAACCAATCGTTGACTCACAGCAACAGGCAGCTGATTAGAGCCAGTGAACTCAGAAGAAAAACCATCTTGAACTGCTCTTTTTGCCAAAGATCACATGCTTGAAACAAAAAAATTCCAACAAATAATTCATTGAAAAATTGTTTAAAATAAAGTTGTCGCTACAAAATCCAACCCTTAAGTCCTATTATAAAATCATGAGTATCCAAAAATAATAGAACAACTCAATTTTGGGTAACACAAGGACACAAAATACTGCAATCTTTGTCTTGCACATCTTGACGAAGGGTTCCTCCTATACATACTTGTCATAGGAAAAAAAAATAAAAACTCAACTCTTGAATAAATGACAAAACTTTTTATAGAATTCTTTCCAACTTACCAAATCTTCTTGCCATTTGACGGTGATGTTGAAGATGAAACTAGCAATTCTGGATTGTTTACTACTTCTTTTGAGGTAGAAGAAGGCATATGTTGCATGTCATATTCACCATTCCAAGGATGATATTGATTATTTTAAACTAAAAAAACAAGAAATTTCATAAATTGACATTATAGTATAAACAACAAAAAAATATAGAATTTCTAAAACTAATGTCAGATTGCTAACCATGAAATATTTTTCCATCCCATATGATTGGTTTTTATGACCTCTTTGAGTGACTCCCCATAATAGGGCCAAATTGTTCTATCATAACAAAATTACAACAGATTACTACAAAATTACAACAGATTAATCACAAAAAAACTTTCACAACTTACATTATAAAAAGGTAAATTGGAGTATTGACCATCACTTTCGGCAACATTACCACTTTGGATAGTTTTCGAGTCCTACATTACAGTTAATTCCAAGTATGAAATTAACCAATACATTAAAAAAAACCATATTACAATTCCAAAAATGATGGTTATGTCATACCATCACAACAATGTTCTCTTGTGTTCCAAGTACATCAACCACTTTACTAGTGGGTTGACCATCAATATGACCAATGGCATCACTTTTAGTTGGGAGGAAATCCTACAAAATATAAATTAAATAATAGATAATAAATGTTACAAAGAATGTGAATAATTTTAATTTAGTGGTATAATTTCCATGAGATACCGTTTTTTTTTTTCGTTTCCTTCTTTTTTCTACCAACTTGCTCCACTTTTGATTACTTCCTTTTGAATGGTGGACAACCTTTGCTTCGAACTGCCAATGGAGTAAGTATATTCCTTTCCTTTGATGTGTCATTTACATCACAACCAGAGCTTCTATCAACAGTTGAGTTGAGACTTGGTTCATAACTTGTAGAACCACCTTTATATTTATGTAATTTCTCCTTTAGATCATGTATACAATCCATCACAAATGTGCACTTATCTTTAGAATCTACTGCCAAGTCTACAACCTCATTAAAAGCATTGTACATTTTATCTAATCGTTGTGCTTCAGGTTTGACACTCCAATAGTCATAACTAATTTTAATCATTGTGTGACATCTTTCACATCCTTCCTCCATCTCTGTACGATATATTTATCAGAAAATAAGTAAATCTTTCTATGGATTAACACTGCCACAGCATGCCTGCACAATATCCCTCTAAACTCAAATAAGTGACAATTGCACTTCACTTCACAATCCAATTCATTAAACAAACCCTTGAAATTTGTGCTCTTTCTTTTCTCTTCAGTCATGATATCCTCACATACGTCATATTTAGAAATCAAGCCCTCCACTTTGACCGAAGTCAAATCACAGTACATTTTCTCTGTCAATTCGCTTTGGAACTCCTTAAATTTTGAGATGGTTTAAACCTTTTAAACTTGTTTCTCCATGTCATAATGGGTTGCACAAGGGATTTGCAAAGAGAAAGATATAGATTCTTCCTCGTTCTCCTTCTTCACCTTACTTTTCAAAGCATTTTCATATTGTTTGACAAATTGCTTTAAGGTAGTCTTAGGGTTGACATACCCATCAAAAAATGAATTCGTACTCTCACTTTGTTGTGTGGTAGACATTCCCGTCCAAAAAATATTTTACACAAAGATCGGCACCCAATGATGCCTCTCACCATATAGTTCACTCAACCAGTCATTATTATGTAGCATGTACTTCTCAATCATTTCATTTCAACTTTCCTCAAATTCAATACAACTTAATGAATCATAAACGACTCTTTGCAAGAAAAATTTGATGGATTCATACTGTTATAACCTATCAACTTTTCAGGTAATTTCTTCATGATGTGCCATAGGCATCGCTGTTGCCTAGCATTAGGGAAAACATTCTCAATTGCTTTCTTCATGGCCTTGTCTTGGTCAGTTATTATGGAACATGGAGTTTTTCCAGACATACATGCAAGCCATGATTGAAATAATCAACTAAAAATTTTTGTATCTTCACTGGAGATCAAATCACTTCCAAACAAAGTTGACTGCCCATGATGATTAACACCTACGAATGGAGCATGCCATTACTTATTTGTCAAATATGTTGTATCAAACATAATAACATCACTAAATTCCTCATATACAGTCCTACTCCTTACATTGGCCCAAACATATTCCTTAACCAACTCTCATCATCCAAATCCATTGTATAAAAGAAGTTTGCATTTTCACCTT
>CAUOFW020006408.1:0-24113 GCA_963454935.2 Ilex paraguariensis
GGAACAAAGTTGGTTCCTGAAACTTTAAAATTATTTTAATAAAACCATGTTGATTAAAAGTGACATTTTTGTGGTGTGTAAATATAGTCGTTCAGTGCACCCCCTACATTTCCTTAGAAATAAAATGTAAGGGGGGAATAAGGAATTATCAAAGTGAAAAAGACTCGAATCAATGTCATTTGAACATGGGGTAGAGGTTTCTGCCAACTATTTCAGTGATACTGGTTATGTTATCCTTGGCTTCCCTGAAATTAAAGGTGGCAGTGGCCATTCTCTTATTTCGACATTGTCTTCTTGGCAGCACACCCTTTCGCTTGCATGATGATGCTTACATTCTCAAGTTAATGCGCCACTACCAATTGCTGGAGAGTAGACATGTTTCTTGACGTTCTTCAACTCGACATCTTGAATCCCCAGCACTAATGCTGGAGGCACCAGATCTGTCTACTAGTTTTCTGAGAAAGATTCACAGAAATGAGCATATTGGAGAATTCTGGTTGATACACGGTATAGGGAAGATATTACACTCATACACGCATTTATGATTTTTATCTTTCGGACTTTTTTTGCTGTATTAATAGGTGTATGCATTTCCAGTTGTGGACAATAACAAGATGGGATTAGACCTGCCCTATTGAATTTTTTCTATCAGCCTTTCAGGGCTCTGGGTTAGCTTCTACATATTTGCTGCTTCACAAAAACATAGGTATAGTTGAAGAGTAACAGGGGAGTGTTGATCATAGACCAGATGGTTGAGGGGAATCCCCTGGGCATCTGAGTACCGAATGTATCCCATAGACGGTGGAGAGTTTTAATATTCATTCGCGTTGGTAACATGGTATATTTTTGTGCTCTTGCAGAAGGCCAATGTGCAGTAAATTGAAAACTCTCGAGCAATGTGAATCAAGTTGAACTTGTTGAGTTTGGTATGTTTAAGTTTGGTTTGGTTAGGTTTGGTAGTGACTTGATTGAACTCCAGCTAAGCTCAATTGTCGAGTTTATAATTTTGTTTAAGTTTGGCTCATGAAAAGTTTAATATATAGAAAAGTGAACTTGTCGAATTAAGTTCAATTTCTTAGCTAAAATCTTTCAAATTTGCAGAATCAGCTATTGAATCACACATTAAAGGTAGTAGAGATGAGAGAAAATTTTGAGGTTATTTATTTTTTAAATGCGATTGTCTGGTAAAAAAAAATTAAATAGAAAATGCTATTTGGATTTAAATACTGACTTGATCAATCACAAATATCGAATATGTAATTGGTCTTAATAAATATTTGGATCTACAGTTAAATCAATGATAATGATGAATTAAGTCAAAAAATTAAATCAGTATTTTAAGTTCATAGAGCATTACTCAAATTAAATTATTCAGGAATAGGAACCAACTCCAAATCAAGCCAAGCCTATTCGAGTTGAGCCATTTAGATATCATTTATAATATGAATTTTGAAATCTCTGAATAAAATCAAATCCAATTTGCAATCAAAACGAGCTTGAGTACTTTATCAATTAGAAGGGGGACAAATTCCAGTCCGGTGACAATAATGGGTTAAACCAGTACATTAGATCAAAACATTAGCGCTTGTTTGGATGAATTTTGGGGACGATTTGGATTAACTTTTCTAAATTCTTTCAAATTCAAATCTCACTTTACAAAAATGGAATTCAATATTGAATTTAATCCATACTCATGTTTGATATGTAACACATGCAAATATAAGACTCATGGATATATCATAATTATGAACAACCATCTGTCCTATAAATGACTATTTTGCCCCTTGATCAATTCAATTCATACACATGTTAAGGGGTGCAATTGTTTTTGTATCCTTAACCTCTTAACCCATTTTTTCAAAACCACCATTTTAGGTTTGACAAAACTCAAGATCATGAGTTTAATATTTAGGCTAGCTGCAACCTGCAAGCTAGATTTGAAAACATAAAATTGAATTTTTAATTCAAACCAGGATCAGCCCAATAACGAGGCCGAAGAAGTGATTGCTTTAGGCCCCATTTTTTATAAGTCTTTAGTATTATCCAAACCAAAAAATTAAACTCAAATAAAATTGAGTTCACGGAAAAAAAAGTCCTATATACTTTAAACTAACAAAAGATTTCGAACAAAAATGGGTCCAAAAATGTTTGTGGCATAACAAAAATAAAAAGCTCACAACTCATTTAGTTAAAAATATGAAATTTTAATTAGATTGTTACATGTAAAAATGAAGAAGTCAATAATCAATACCATTAATTACTCTTTCTAACCAGTCAATTACATTAATCAAACACACACTTTCTCCTAAGTCTCTCCTATTAAAACATCAACCCCTCTCTCTCTTTCTCTCTCACACACACACACACATAAAATTAATTTTTGTTTCCATCTAAAAACAAAATAAAAGATTATCTTTCCCCTTTAGCTTGTGACCGCTTTTCTAATTCACACAACAAAGGTCATCAAATCAGCCCCGATATATTATTTTATATTCACACTTTCTATTTTTCAATGTTATTTTGTATAAAATATAGTTTTAATCAACTTATTCACATTATAATATTCTAAATTCTAGGAGCACTAATGATAAAATTAAGGTTTATTATTTTATAATTTTGTTTTTTTATTAAGTTTTTTACAGAGTATTTGATTGATTTATATAAAAAAGTTGGATTGTCAAAAAACAGTGGCTACAAAAAAAGAACAATTCAGAAATAAGGAACTTGAAAAAAAAAGAAAAATAGAAAAACTTATTGAATCACAAAAAAACAAAAAGATCTATTAATAAATTTATTATTAGTAATAAAAAAATAACAAAAGATTTATGTGAAAGTTTTGAAATAAGCAAGTGATAGATTTTAAATAATTAGAAGATATTCAAATTATATGATGATAAAATAACAAATAAAATCTTTTATAATGATGGTCGAAAATGTAATATAATAATTCTTGATCATGAAGAATATACAAAAAAATTATTAGTAATTTTAAATTTTAAAAAATAAAATAAATAATAAATTATATTAATAATAAAAAATAAAAAAAATCCCCGCATAGAATCCTACTTTAGGCCCCAAAACAGCTTTTCCCCTAATTCAAACAAAAGATTTGGAGATTCTTTGAACTATTTTTTTTAAACTCATCTTGTCAAGTCCCCCAAATCGCCTTACCAAACAGCCCGCAAGTGCAATTAACATCATTATGAAAGTAAGAGTCATATATCATTACCTAAAGATAAAAACAAGTAATTTGAAGAAATTTAATAATTATAGTGACAATAATACTATTAGACCGTGTCAAAACCTCATCATTAAATTAATAAATTAAATTAAAATTTTAAGTACGGATAGCATTCCTCTATCTCGAAACGCCAAACCTAAATATGTCTACAATTTGTATGCATATTAATGTCACACACACACACACACAGGAGCTAGTGAGAAGTTCAGCTTGTTCATGCATGAGCACTACCTAAAAAATACTCGGTTCCGGACAGGAGAAAAAGCCTTTATTTGTGTTGCCACTCGCTTTCAAGGGCTGCGTGGGTCTACTGTCTTTCTCTCTCTCTACTTTGCATGGAAATACATACAGAGGGCATCCACCAACGCATACACATATATATTATATATACAAATACAGCCCTGAAGAGAGAATGAGAGAAAGTAACGGACAAGAGCGAAGAAAAAGGTTCATTTGGTGGGACACTTGAGACTGCTGTCATCGCCAAAGCACCCAAGACTGACCTTTTTCTTCTACAATTCCTTGCAATTCGTTTAATCATCTTGTATAAACTACCATTAATTATAAGTTTACAACCAAAGCTTAATGGTCGTAAAGTAGTAATGCTACTTGTTTTTTTTTCTTTTTTTTTTTTTAACAGAGCAGTAATGATATTTTAATGAGCAATTTTACATGATCTTAAAACTTAGACTTGATAATCTCAACCATTGATTTCATTATGGTTATGGGTTCTAGCATTTATTGGGACCCATTATCTATTCAATAGTTGAGATTATCAAATCTAATTTTTAAATCTATTTTTTAAATTGATATAACATTACTCTACTTGAATATATTCTTTTGAACTTCTCCATTAACTCAATTAATGGTTAACATAACATTGAACATCACTCTTACGTAAGATTCACTATCAATTCAAAAAAACATAATGAATTATATATATCGACTTGATTACAAAATTAAATCTCAACGATATAGAGCCAACTCCTGCTTCTTCTGATCTTTCTCTTGATCAAACATACAATCACTATTTTTTTTTTCATGCAAGTGGAGTCACAAAATTCTTTTTCAATTAATGAAAAATGTTATTTGTATCTAATTTTTTAACCTTATTTGTTAATTTAATCACTCACTATTGAGTCTAAATAAACAACATGCTCCCCTTCTCAATCGAAACCCTTAAAAAGCAACGAAACAAATATAGACATAGTGAAAACAAAAAAGTACAACTTGGCTTAGTTATATATATAACATAAAGCCCCATCTCTTATTTTAGCTCATTCTCATTCTCTCACTCTCTCTCTCTCTCTGAACACTTCCTGTTGATGTGATTCTCCACTATAGCTCCAAAAACCCCCCATCAAACTTTACAAAAGAGAAAGACCAAGAACCATGGTTTTTTCCTCCATTCCAGCTTATCTTGATCCAGCCAACTGGCAACAGGTAAGGATTATCTTCAATGTGTTTCCATGGCTTCTTTGCCAAAAAAACTCAATCTAAAAGATAAATATTCTTGTCACCTTTTTTTTGTTTCTATCTCTTGCTCTTTACTTTGAACATTATTGTTTTCTCCAGTTGAATATACCAGATATTTCATTTTTTACCTTTGCTTTTGCAGCTACCAACTCATCAAACCGGAAATAGCAGCGGAAATCCTCAACTTCCACCACCACCACCACCTCCTCAGCCTCATGTGGGAGGCGGCGCAGGCTCAATTAGGCCAGGCTCCATGGCCGATCGTGCCAGGATGGCCAACATACCGATGCCAGAGGCGGCCCTTAAGTGCCCCAGATGCGAATCAACTAACACAAAGTTTTGCTATTTCAACAACTACAGTCTCACACAGCCTCGACACTTTTGCAAGACCTGTCGAAGATACTGGACAAGAGGTGGTGCCCTGAGAAGCGTTCCGGTGGGAGGCGGTTGCCGGAGAAACAAAAGGAGCAAAGCAAGTAGTTCAAAATCCCCCGCCGGCAGTAGCGATCACCAATCAAATTCTGGTTCCACCACCATAGTTTCCTCTACCAGTGGACCGGCCAATATATTAGGCCTCACACCCCAAATTCCATCGCTACGGTTCATGGCTCCTTTTAGTCAGCTTTCGGCCGATTATGGTGCAGGTGACATAGGGTTAAACTATGAGGGTATTTCAGCTCCGGTGGCGGCGACAAACGAGATGAATTTTCAGATGGGTACAAATTTCCTTGGTGGTGGTGGTGGTGTGTGCTTCCTTTTTATCCGCTGGAGGAATTGAGCAGTGGCGGTTGCAGCCGCCCCAACAATTTTCTTTCCTGGGTGGCATGGACCCTTTATCGTCACAGTGCCTATTCCCATTCCAAGGTGGTGTTGAGACATCAGGTTATGTTGGTGAAACTAGTCAGGTCCGGCCGAAATTATCTGCCTCCATGCTTACTCAGTTTGCTTCTGTGAAAATGGAAGATAATCAAGAGTCCAATTTGTCGAGGCAATTCTTGGGAACTCCAGGAAACGATCAATGGACTGGTAGTGCGTGGACAGATCTTTCAAGTTTTAGCTCTTCTTCCACCAGTAATCCCTTATAAACTCTCTCCTGTTACCTCCAAAACCCGACATTGAAGCATAAAATTTTAGCACTGGAGCTTCAAGTGAAGAAAATCAAGTCCGGGAACAAAGTCCTTCAAGCAACATAGCCACTTAATCCTAATTGATGGAGGCCTATGGACGGATAGACCAAGCACTTTGTCTTTCTAAGATCAACATGAAAACCCTAGATATGGTAGGTTTCCTGTTTTTCAATTATCTTTATTTGTAGTTTGCTTTGTAATATGACTGAGAGTGATTGTAGACATGAGTGTCTTATGTTCTTATAACGGTATAATAGGCATGGACTACCCTTTAATGATAGCTAGCTAGTTAATGTGTTATCAATAATAGCGAATGGACGTCTTATATGTTTTGAATTCAAATCAAAGGATGTTTTACATATATCTATATCCACCCAAATGCTCACAATTTCAGGGATACACAGAGACAATCATGATTTTTCTTGTCTGGAACAGCTTTGATTTTAGATATAGGTGTCACTACTACACCATTTCTTCCTGTTGATCAAAGTTTTCACATTATCTGCGAGTCTAAAGTTAGCCTTCACTTGTAATGCCGCATTACAAGTGAAGGCTAACTTTAGAAAGTTTGAAGGCCAGGAATGAACAACATTGTCTTGTGTTTTATGATGTTGAAATCAAATTTGCGATCAAACATTGCAAGTGAAGGCTAACTTTAGAAAGTTTGAAGGCCAGGAATGAACAACATACAACATTGTCTTGTGTTTTCTAATGTTGAAATCGAATAGCGATTTCAGATAACAAATGAAGTCGGTGATGGTACAAGAAAAATGTTGAAATACCTTTAACCTGTTCTTGTTAATATGTGTATGTGGACAAAATGTCAGGTGCTTCGAATAAGTTGTTTCCTTAGTATGAAAAGGCAACAATACCACCCTAATTATTGGGATTTAAAACTTGGTGCTTGCTTAGACTCATCATTTCTTTCAATTAACCATTTCAAAGATCGAAAAGTTTCACATAAATGTGCCGCGATATGCAAATTAGTCTAACAGAAGATACATTAATTTTTCAATCATATGCCATGTGCCAATTGCATAGGAAATGTCTACGTAGCATATTCTTCTATATCCCATTAGCTTCTTCTGAAAACCAGGTTTGAACAGTTTCGTTTCTTCAATTAGACAAATTCTTTAGGTTATTGAACTAAAAGGTTTTCAAAAACTAATGTGTTGAACTTAAATAAAAACTGAAATGATGTTCCTTTGACAAACTTTCGGCCTTTTAGTCTATTTTTTATTTGGTAAGACACTATATTATGTTACATGGTGGTATGATCAGATTTGAACTCACAATCTTAATGTAAAATAGTCGGGACAGTGGTCATTAGGTGAATCACTAACCTCAATCTATTTTCAATCTGGATAAATTAGAGAAGTAGAGGTATCACATGCGGCCGTTAGAGCCATCTCTGTCTGTAGGTTTTCCAAGTTACCAGCTTGAGACAATAGAATACACCCCCTTCTTGGCCAAAACAGCTGAAGAATTGGAGGTATCATATTTTTTTATTCTTTGTTTTTCTTAATGTTTCAACCCAAACGTTGGGCTTGACTTTTTTGGTATGCACTATGGTGTAAATCTGGAAAACTTATAGTGGATCCGAGAGAGAGAGTGAGAGAGAGAGAGAAAGTCTAAACATGTGCACCAATACATATACTCAGAAGTGGCGGAAGTAGTAATAAACTCATAATAGACATCTGCATTTCATCCATAGTTCAGTTTGGGAACCCTTCATTGCTTGGGGTTCCTTTGTTCAATATATACTTTCTTTTCTTTCTTTTTTTTTTGTGCATCTTTTGAGGGTTTCTGTTTGTTTGTGGACTGTACCTCTCGATAAAAATTGTAATATTTTTTTTTTTTTGATAATTAGTAAAAGCTTGACTAGCTACCAGCAAAACTATAAATAAATAAAAAAAACCAAGAAGTTAGTTACTTCCATTGATTTCTCCAAGAATCTAATGTTTGGCGGTTCCTTTTTTTCAGATTATTTTGCAAGAGAGAGAGAGAGAGAGAGATCTTTCTGTAATGATTCCATAATAATAAAAATCAGAAGAACAAGTGATATGTAGTGGTTGTGTTGGCTGAGAATATGACTGTCTGAGGGAAGAGTTTTGCGTTTGTTTAGTTGGGAAAAGGCAATAAGTGGACCATAAGTCTCAAAAGACGCCAAAATGCACACCCAATTCCACCCTCCAACCCCTCAGTTGGAGTTGAGAATTTTATCGAATTTTGTTCCCCAAGAATCACGTAAAGGCTACATATCTCAGAGTCCAATATAACTGCTTGGGTCCCGTGACAATATCAAAATACCATAAAAATTTCATGTGTAATTTTTTTTTAAAATTACTAATTCTTTTATTAATAATTAAAAATTATTTAAATCAAAATTAACGATTCTAATTAAATTTTAACACAGTAATATTATGAACAAGTCCAAAAATATGTTTTGATTCGAAGATTGATGTGTCGAACTATGTGTCCTTTGACTGTTTTAGATCCTGAGATTGGCAATGCTTTTCTCTCACTATTTCATGCTTCTGACACAGAATCTGTGCATTATGTCCAGCAGAAATATGCTCTGGAGTTGGACCAGCATCTACAGATTCTACACATGTTGTTGATCACAACAAATTAACTGTGGTGATTAATTATCTTTTGCTTTGTTAATGTTTATCTTGGAATATTTGGATTCTTGACAGGTTGTGTGGTTTTTTTGTCTGCCAAATTTTTGGTTCTCATTGATAAGATCACCCAACAACCTAATGGTTTCTTCCATAGATTGATGTGCTTGTTCGTTCTTTTCTATTTTCTTAGTCTTTTGGATCGTGGGTATTTTTAGATGTTTTGAATCCCAAATAATCCTATTGAACAAGTATTTTGGGGTCGCAAGAGTAAATTTAAGTGGAGGCATCTCTATTATTAGAATATGCTAAAATAGCCCTGAGGAATGTCTTGAAGCTTGTTGTATATCCGAATTTCTTTGATAATATATTACCAATTTAGTGATCAAAAAGAATGTTAGTCTGCATTAGGTTCACTAGTGATGTGGCAAGTTATAAATTGAAATAAAACTAGCGGCCTAGCCTAGTGGAAGTGTAAGTCGTGGTACTGGTACTTGTACTATTGGATCATTCCATAGTGTAGTTTTTTCTTTCAGTTTCGCTAGTCATGCTCAAAGGAAAGGAATCCTAGGTGCCCTACTTTTTGCAAAAACCAACGCTGCTTACCAAGAAGGAATAAAGCCAATCCTAAACCACCTCAACAAAGCTCTCTCTCTCTCTACCCATATGTGTGTGTGTGTGGAAAAGTTATGAGATCATTGCATATTTGATTGTTGGTCGGTCAGTTGTCTTCCTACGGTATTGAATAATCAGTGGGGGTTTAGTATAGTGATCCCAAGATTGTCGATAAGCAAACATATCCTACTATACCTAATCCAAAAAGACGTTTAGAGGCCGTAGTTGTACGAAGAGCAGAATCGAAAGATGGCTCACAATTCCAAGGCCAAGTCTAACATGTTCAAAACTTCTTGATGATGCCCACTTAACACTCCCCCCCCCCCCCTAGCCCCACCACCACCTCCCACTTGAAACAATAAGGAATAGAGCTATGCTACTAAAAATGAATTTTAGTCATAGATTGTTATTTTGTTTGTTTGTGACCGTTAATTTTGAAGATAACAATGTAAAGTGATATAAAGCTTTCCCGCGTGTCATTTTCAAGTTAATAGATAAAAGTAAGTTTTTAGTACTCATAAGCAGTAGATTCCATTGGGGCCACAGTCCCCAAGTTTTCCTACATTTCCTCAATCATTCATACTTGTCGAGAATCAGATTCCCCAGGTCATTTTTTTGTACATGAGTCCACTATGATAAAAATAAATAAATTATTTTTTAGTATCATATTTTCAATTTTTATCACATAAAAATATTACACGTCTATAGTTTTCTATTTTACTTTGTTACATCATTTTATCAATTTTACAATCAATCAAAACAAATCTATACCTTAAATCATTTTTAATGTGGTACAAACCGCGGGGGGGGGGGGGGGGGGTAGTCTTATCCTTGGTGCAAAATGACCTGCCCCCCCCCCCCCCCCCCCCCAAGGCTCTTGATGAAGCCAGCCTAGGCTAGTTTTTGATGGCAGCTTCTTCCTAGATAATGGCCGAGCATCGTCTTGATTGACAATTTATATACATGGATGAATGTTATAAGTGTGAATATTGGTATGTCGGACCTGATAATGAAACAAAATCAGATGTCTAGCTATACACTTTTAAAAGTTGAGTGCCATATTATAGCATCCTATGAACTATAGTGTCACCTTTTTGTTGTTCAAAGAACCACGTAATTGACTAAGTATATCCGGATGAGGACCTATGTGATATCTTACTTCTGTGTCCTACTTTAATATGATTAGAAATGTCTTAGTCCTCACTGTTTAAGCAAGCTTACATAATGGAGACCTTACCTTTCTTCAGTAAATAAGAAAGGTAGTTAAAGACATGTTTCAAGGCTCTTTAAGGTCGTGTTTTCTTTTTTTTTCTTTTTTTTAACAATCGGGATGTTCAAACTAATTTACACGCATCTCGAATAATCTCCTCCCTGGTCTGGTCAAAGACAGGGTATCCACATTGAGATTAGAGTATTCATGAGGGATAAATTTCTCATAGTCTGATTAAGGGATTTTTAAAATTCAAACTCCTGATGTCTGAATTTACCATTCGTCTATGTTATTACTTGAGCTACCCCTTAAGTTTCCAAAGTATACTCACATGAAATATTCTCAGAAAAAACAAAGTTATCTAGGCTAGAGACGATCACAACTTGATGTTACTAGATAACTACATCTCTCACGTTCCGAATACAACATATGAACATATACCACCATTTTATAGATGGCATCATTTGATGTTAATTACATGGTGATCCAATTCATCATTTAACCAAAAAAACTATTTTAATAAAACAAAAAACTTTCTAGGTCAAGCTAAACATTCTTGATTACGTTGTCATCCATTAAATTAAGCCATTGAATATATTTTAGTTAATGAGTGGGATGTTGTTTAATAGGTTTTGAATGAAGACTACCTTTTGGAAGTGCGCTGTCATGTTCTTCATGCAAAGTAATTAAATTTCTTGTAATTGTGTTTTGTCTTTTACGACACTGAATTGCATGAGGTGATGGCAACAGAATAAACTGATAGTGGTTGTGTTTGTCTTGGTCTCTCCCTCAGCATCGGATTGATGGTTGTGGTTTTTCGATGGGATAGTGCATTCATTTTACTTTTTTTTTTTCTAATCTTCCTCTAGTTTTCTGTTCCACACATACTGCATTTGCATGGAATGGAATGCTTGCGTGAGGAAGCATTTGCTGTAGTTTGACTGCACCGTGTGTGTGTGTGTGTGTGAGAGAGAGAGAGAGAGAGAGAGAGAGAGTCCACGCAAAGTTTGGTGGAATAAATAGTGGCAGTCGGGTCGGGTGACAATTTTTTTTAATGATGAATTATTGCATGTTGAGTTGCATGTATCCTCTTTTTCTTTTTTTAAGCCTTACAGTGTTCAGGATAGTTTACATTTATCTTGAATAATCCATTTCTCGGTTCGTTCAAAAACAATTTATCTACGTCGTAACTAAGATATTTATGAGAGATAAATCTCTTATGACCTAACACTAAAAAGTCGTTAATATTCGAACTTAATACATCTTAATTTACAATTCATCTCTATTATCCTACTATTATGTATCCTCTTGGAGTGGGTGGCTCTGTAGACTACTGTACAAGGACCACATTGTGCTGATTTAACTGTTGAGTTACATGGGACCATGGCGAAGTGGCTAGACACATTATCCTCTTCTTTGAATATAGCTTCCACTTTCAATTACATTTGTCGTTAGAAGCACTGGGTTTTTATTTTCTTTATTATTATATATTGATAAATCACTATTATATTGAATAAATAATTATTATAGTTTTTTAATAATAATAATAGGGAAAAAAAGCACTTAGGGGGAGGGGGTTGAATTGAAATGAACACACACATAGAGGGGTGAATAAACCCAAAATATGAAACAATAGAATCCCCCCCAATGAGGGGATATAGAAAATAATAAAGTTGTGCTTTTGACAAGTATTGACCCATTGACATCTACATTAGTGTATAAAATTTATTTCAAATTTTCTTTTCTTCGTTCAAAAATATTATTTTCTCTGCACAACCCTATTGATCCACACATATCTCTCTCCTATGGAACTACTCTCTTTTAAAGGGAAAAAAATATAAATAAATTATAATTTAAAATATAAATATTATACAATCAATACTCGATTTTTTATAGTGCAGAGTAGCTTGGGTACTAAATATTGTTGTTCTAGAAGACAAATTACCTATAATCTACTTCGATCAGTGCCCATTTTGACTAACCTCACCTGGCCTATGTTGCTGAATCTTCTATGGCTAGATTCTTACTCTGCAAATTAGATGTAAAATCTAATGCACAGAACATTAAAATGATTACTTCGACTTGTTCTGCTCTGCGTTAACTAAAGAACCCCTGTAATATACCCAAATACTCCTTTCTTTGGCTACTATTACCAATATAGACATGGCCAAGCATGTGAATTAGAAGTAAATATTGGGTGTAACGGTAATACCACGTGACAATGGTAACATGATATTGTCATCTAATAATAAATCTATAATTAAGTTATTAAATTAAGTAGGGTCTATTTGTATATATTTTAATTTATTATTGAATGGTATTATCAAATATTAATAATGATAGAGTATTAACGTTACATTTGATATTTTTTATAGACATTTTTTACCCTCTCTGAAGCTAGCATTGATGTTGGGGATTTTGGGTAACTCAGCTCGGACCCGGAACATAGTAGCAAGATCAAGTACAATTGGGCCAAAAAGATAGTGAACAAAGCAAGGACTCAGGTCCAGTACTGAAGGGAAGCCTTGTTAAGAGGCCCAGACAGATTCAACGTAATGTTTCTGTTTCAAGACTATATTTCATAGTTTGTTACTGTTCCACCAACGTCAGCCATCTAGCTCTTCTTTTGAGATTTTTTCTTACGGGTGTAATTTGGGTGGGTTAACTCCGATCTAACTTGAAAAACAAAAATTAGTGTTTGAATTGAATTTTTAAAAATTTAGATTGGACTTAGGCAAAATATCCTCAACCCAAATTGAATTCAAACTGGGCTTGAATTTAAAATATCTTTTGAAATTTGAATTGTATTGTATTTTATTATATAAATATATATTCATTTTTTTGAGTAAAATGTTTAAATCTATATTTATTTGATATGAGTTTGAGTAAATGACTAAAATTTATTTTTAACCTATTTTTACTTAAATTCAAATTTGTATTTAATTTGAATAAAGACCTAAGATGCTCTAATTAGGGCTACATCCCACAGGCGTAAATGTCAAACCAAAAAAAAAAAATCATGTTTTATATTTTTATACAGAACAATAGAAAATAAAAAAAGAGAAATTCTATGTGCTTCAAAATTTTTCATTAAATTTCCAAACAGATGTGAGCCATCAGATTAGTTAGTTTCACTGTGATCTAACGGCTCACATTCATTTGGTGAAAAATTTTGGTACCAAACTGCACAACCGTGTGTAATCACAACAGCTTCATACTGTACATGTTCCTCCAGAAGCAAAGCCATTTGCGTAATCAAGGCAATTCTCTAAATGTTATCCTTTCACCAACCCCTCCTTATCGTTCACCCATTTAACAGCTTGAATGCTGTTTTCTCAAACCGTCGAAACGGAGTACAAGACACTTCTTCGTCACCGCTTTCATAGCTGGTACCTCCAATGAAATCGAGATCGTCGGGGAGATTAACAGCTTCGTTTCTCTCCAATTTCACTCTCTTCTCAGTCCTCGAACCTTCCACGAACTCCTTTAATTCGTCAACTGGCCACTCAAACCGATCGAATTCTCTCTGCAATTTTATCTCTCCGCTGTTGATCCTTTTGCCGCCAATTTTGGAACACATTGCAGAGAGGAGGACCGGATCCAGGTAATCTTCAAGCCTCTTGTTCGTCACTTCTCTCTTTCTACATAGCTCGATCGAATTTGTATTGAACTGTGACGAATTGCGCCTTAAAAGATTGTCCCTGGTTAGAAATCAAAGGATAAATTGAACTTGAATTTCGAATACATATACAAAAACACATACATCGATGCATAGATTTAAGTATAAGATTGATTACCGAGATGTTACCATTGGATTTGATGATTGTGAGGGAAGAGAGAGAGGTCGAACGAGGCGTTTCTGGATATCTTCGACTGTGGCGAGAGGACTTGAAGCTTCGACTCTGCTTTTCTCCATACTTGTTCTTCTCACGCGGGAAGTGTCGTCGTTAGTAAGCCTCTGAAATGAATTTCAGGTAGGCGCACGGTCAGGGTCTCTCGGCTTTGGCCCAATCTTGAACCATTCTCCTCTAGGGCCCTATCCATAGCTCAATTTTTGACCCACACTTGGCCTAGTGTCGGGCCAATTGTTTGGCCCAGGAATTATTCCCGGGCTACAAGGATTCCACAGTCCCTAGTTTCTTAGGTTGGACCACCAGGCCCATTCTCGGCCCTACTTGCCAACGATTTGTGGCTTATGAAGTAAACTTTGTGGCTTGCAGTAGAGTTATATAGGGAATGATATCGGCAGATTCAAATTTTGTTTTTGTGTATTATTTTGGTCACCAAAAAACAAAAATATTTTGAAGTACTTCAAAAATGTTTCGATTCGTTTTTAAACTATAATGAAAAAAATAAAAAAGTTCAAAATTTTTCACAAACATTGGTCGAAATATATTAAAATATTTTGAAATATCTTGAAATATTTTGAAATAATTATACAAATACATTAAAATATTACAAAATACATCGAAACATTATAAAACACTTCGAAATATTAGAATTTAGATTACATCACTAATTTGTTTCGATCTCTTTGAAAATAAAACGTTTCGAAATGAAATTTTAATCATTGATCGGTACTTAAATACTGAAATCGTGTGTTCACTACTGAAAGACTGAAATTACTAAATTCATATTTCAATCGTATTCCTAATGCAACCGCAGTAGAAAAAATTTCAGATGAACATTGTAAAGACTAAATAAGAGAAATAGCAACTAATGAAATGAATTCCAAGTTGTCTTCCGCCTCGCCTATCTCCTACATAAGTGTAGGGCTGCCCTTATCTATTGTGATCTTCAGTCTTTATTGCACACGATTTGTGGCTTATGAAGTAAACTTTGTGGCTTTAAATCCGACCCATGAAAAAAAAAAATGGAGAGGGAGGGGAAAACATATTCCATATTTGCTATAAATGATTGACAATTATATCACTTAAAACTTAAATCTTTCAGAAATCAACACCCGTCTAATGAGCATGACCATACACACAAAAATATTTAGGTACCTTATCAAATTTGTTTTATAGTGACACATCTTAGTTTAACGTATTGGTGATCATTGATTTTTAAAATAATAGAATATAATAAAAAAATTAACATATAATGTTTTAATTTAACCAATAATTGATATAATACCAAAATATAAATTTTTTGATTTGGACACCTAAGCATAGACATGTCCTGTTTTTTGGCTTGACATTTCCTCGGAAGCCTACCAAACCATCACTTCAGCAGTTTCATTTTTCCTAACAGAAAGTATGTACTTTTATTGTATTTTTGTCTAATCCTTGTGAAAATAATAAAATAAAAAATATAGCTGTTATGTTTTTCCTAAACAAAAATAAGAATTGTGGTATAAAAAAGTATTTTTTGGCTATTCATTGTGAAAATAATAAAATAAAAATTATACCCGTCACGTTTTTCCTAAACAAAAATAAGATTTGTTCCAAAAAAATAAAAAAAAAAACCACGAAGGCGAGCCAAAAGGTGTGCTGAAAGATTTGCATGAAACTTGGGTCAGACCGCAAAAGAAACCTTTCCTTGGATGCTACCAAACCATCACATCAGCAATTTTATTTTTATAAAAAGAAAGTACACTCACCAACTAAAATGACTCAGTTTCTACATAGCTAGTGAGCCACAGACCTTCCTAGAACCATTTGATACGTTATTCCACTCCATTATTCTTACATCCAAGAATATCTGGAGGAGTGTTAGTTTCAGAATTATTTATCATTTATAGCAGTTTTGAAATAAAATTAACAAGTTATGATATTTTTTAATTTATTTATTTATATAATAAAGTACAATATAACTTAAATTTTAAAAAATAATAAAATAATTTTTATTATTTACGATTGAGATCGCTTTAAATTTTACTTTAAAGTTAATCTAACCATTAATATTAACACCTCAAATTTAATAAAAAAAATAGAGTCATAAATATGTGTTTTGAGTGATTTTTTAAAAGTATTTCTAGAAATTATTTCTCTTAAATATTTTTTTTTAAACAAATAGTGTTTGAAACCGTCCCACGATTACCTCTACCACCCCCACCCCCACCCCCACCGCTCCACCACCATTACCATTACCACTACTGTCGCTCACTGTCAACATTCATCACCACCCACTGTTACCAACCACTGTCACCTACTGTCCCACCACAGCTACTACCACCACCCACACCCACCACTATCACCGTTATCACTCACAGTTATCATTATTATCATCGTCACTCAAAATTCACCACCATCGTCACTATTTTCATCCACGACTGCTAGCACCACTACGGTCATCGTCTTACCCACCACAATTATCACCGTCTCCCATCATCATCATTGTCACTACCACCACCACTCACTTCCATTACAATCGATGCTTAAATTTTTTTACCTCTCTTTTATGTTTATAATTTGATTTTAAGTGTAAATACAAATATGTTAACCATTTTTTTTATTATTTCGTGCCTTTAGGCGCGGGAAATAACGAGTTAATTTATAATATTTTTTAATAAGCAAGGTCTACAACTCTAATTTTAAGAATGAATTTATTGAATTTAACATTATTTTTTTTTTAATTTTTGACATCTGACTAAACATTGAATAGACTTATTCAGCCAAAGTTTAAAAGTAAGGTCAATACCTCCGTTTTTTAAAAATTTCGTAATATAATAAAGAAGTTAAAAAATACTGAAATTTGGTAACTTTATTCCAAATTTGCCACAAACTGGTAATAATCTAATAGTTTCATCAATGGACGGTCTTATTTGCCAAAATATGATACGAATTCACGTGAATCTAAAAATAATACAATCAATAATTGGTAAAGAATAAGTGAATCAAGTCAATATTAAGGATTACTTGTTGATGTATTGTAAAGAAGAAAATCTATTTTGTATTTTCATCTATTTTGTAAAGAAGAAAATCAAGCCAAATAATTTTTTTCGATCGCATAGATTGCACCTTTAAATATATGAAAGTAACATGTCCAATCGGCGCAAATATCACACTTTAATATACATAACATGTGGTTAAGTCGGTAAAAGTTTTTTTTTTTTGGGGTTTTTGTCATTGGGTCTTCAGGTCAAGTTATTAATTTTTTTTTTCATTTGGTCAAAAACAGGTCATTCGTTTTTGGACTAGAAAATTAATGGAGATAAATCCCTCACAATCAAGCCTCAAGAAAATTATTAAATTTTAAAATTAAAATATATGAATTTACGATTTGTTTTCGTTTCTATGGCCTACACCTTGGGGGTTGCTAGTAGAAGTTCTCTGCTACTGTAAATGATCTAAACTTGAGATAAGGGTACTAAATCAGTGAAAACTGCCCAGGCTTTATGGTAGGGTCAATTCGAGCTTTATCAAAGCTGTACTCAGTTTTGTGTGACAAATGTACATCAATCCTCCACATATAGCACATTGCATAGGGTTGAATCCATGTTAACAGCATTAAAGTTGCACAAAGATGATATGTACAAAAAAGCAAATCATATCTACTACCTAAGGTTTACTTTAAAGAAGTAAGTAGCAGACAGTTTACCCCATTTTTTAGAGAGATTTTCTCGATTCGAATGAATTGTTACTATATTATTAAATATAACTGAAAGAGTTGTCTCTTTTCTATCAAATTTTTCCGTTATTCTTAAAAATCAACAAAGTTATTGAAAGTTTTAAGAACTAGTATTATTTGTGAATCAACAAGCCTAGAATAAGAATTTAAATCAAAATTTGTGCACAAATCAACAATTTATTTTCATTCGCCCTTTTCATTTATTATACTCTTGTTTCTACCTGTCTCCTTGCATCATTTATCCATTCGGCATGTCAAAAAAAAAGAGAATCATAGCCCAATAAAAATATCATTTTTTTTCTCAATAAGATAAAAAATGAATCGATTGTCTCAGTAAAAGACAGAAACCCATAAATCATGGGAATGTTTTCTTATTGAATGGTTCATGCAAATAAAATAACAAAGAACATTTCTTGGAATTCATGCGCTCTCAACAGGTAGCCTCTTTTTAATGGGAAACAATAGGGCCATATTCCCATCAATATACATTTAATTTTATGTGGGTTTTTTTTAGGTGTTTGAGAAGGAGTCATCATGGAGGATGTTTGCTCTCTATTGGAAAACCAAGTATCTAAAATCATGTCTGATATAAGTTCAATAACTATGAACAAAGAGAGGCCACTTGTTTGGACAATTCTAGTTTGTTGTGATAAAGATGTCCCTTCCCTTCCAAATGAAAAACATTGGATTCCAAATACTTCTGATCACATAATACCGGAATATATCCTTTTGGCCAGAAGATGGGTTGCCTGGCCTCTTCATCATTCCAGGTACTCTTTGGCCATATTTACCCTACCTTCGAATCTCATTGTCTGCGATATGAACGTGATAGACTTAAAATCTAGTCTGCCTTCATAAATCTCTCTATTAGTTTTAGATTTTATGAGTTTATGATCATTTTAGGAGTTTCTATCTCAAATTTGTGTAGCAGAAGAAGAAGAAGAAGAAGAGAAAAAGGTAAGATTCGACAAATTGGGTGTTCAAATTAACCAAGCAGAATATGTTGTCGTCTTTGTAACTGCATAGCACCTTGATTACAAAAGAAGGTGGGGTGTAACAAAGTTACAAGTCTATGCCCATCTCTTTTTCTTGGTCTGCACTTCATCTCTCTAATCTTTTGGGACTTTAACTTTACAAAATCAGATCAAGTTAATGCTTAAATCAATTCCAACAAATAAATAAATATATAAAATCAAAGGGATAAAAACTATGAAAATAGAAATAATTTACATATGTAGGATTTGCGATTAATGCACCAATACACAGTTCCTGAATCGTAATTTTTCTCTAAAATTTCATAATTCATAGTAATTAATACCCACATACAATCAAGCATTAATGCTAGCTAGATTATTCCGTGTTGTCCCTTCTAGCTTTCTTGATCTTCTGGCCTAAATCTTGTTGAATCTTCGGAGGAAACATTGATTCAACCTCTTTGGATAGATCAAGCAGAAGACTTCGTCGAACTATCGGCGACGATGCTTTTCTTTTATTTGATGTCTGTGGTTTACTTTTCTTGGGAGCTGGTGGGCATTTTGTGATCACTGGGAGTTTCGAATCCAATGATGTTGGAGTTCTGAACCCATTATCGTCATCGTCTACCAATGATGTTGGAATTCTGAACCCATTATCGTCATCTTCCACCTGCAGATCGGAATGTCCAAGCAATGGCTTTTTTAGCTCACTGCAGGAAGAAACTGAACTCTCATATTCTTCTTCTTTCTTATCATCCTCGTGTTGGTGTTGATGGTCTTGATCTTGAAGTTTATGATCAAAATTTGAAGCGATATTTCCACAGCCATCGGCAAATTCCAATTTGGGAGGTGACACAATGTTGAATTCGACCTCTTTTCGATCTTCTTTGACGAGGAAAAACTCTGAATTTGACATACTTAGGAAGGAAAATTGGTCGAATTCTGAGTACATGAAGAGAAAACTGCAAAGCAGGATGAGAGAGAAAGGGAGAAGGGGGGTATAGGAAAGCTAAGAATAGAAAGAGGTATAGGGGAAGCTAAGAAGAGAAAGAGGTATAGGGGAAGCTAAGAAGAGAAAAGGGTGGTTGTTATAGAGATCCTACATGGAAAACAGTCATCAAATCACCATCTTTTCTGCTTCTTTAGAGGATTTCTCTTAACTTCTTTGGGTTTTTGTTGTTTTCCCGGGCCCTACACTTTTGGGGAGAGAGAAGAAGAAGAAACGGTTTTAAACCGTGAGAGAGAGAGAGAGAGAGAGAGAGAGAGAGAGAGAGTCTGTGCGCATCGGATCCTTCGCCAAGAGGGTTTGAAAGCCTCCACCTTCCTTAACTGATCTCTCTCTCTCTATACATATCACTATATATGTTAACCAATTGTGTAACATCTATATAAGCATTTTTAGCTTTTGTTTTCTGATCTCTACGCACTTTGATGCATCTATGCACGTGGTTTTGCTACGTGGGGACCACCTCTGATGTTAACACACCTCCCATTTTCTCACGACTTAATCCACCAATTTTATCACATCTGTTGTGTTTTACAAGCAATAATTAAACATACATTAAATATCAAAAATAAAGTTCAAAAAAACCAGATCTAAATACCATTTCCCAATATATTTATATACATATAAAACACATTAGTAATTTTTTTGAGTCAAATCACTAGAGATTTATTTCTTATAAATATTTTAATTTTGGTATGAATGACCTATTTTTGACCGGATCAGGCAAGAGAGTCAAGATATGCGTAAGATGGACTAAACATCTTTGACCGTTGAATTAAAAAATAAAAAATAAAAACACATTACACATTACGCACACACACATTATGTTTAGTGTATTTTTCAGCTGCATTCATGCTAGTATTTTTAAATTTTGTCACCATTGTATTTTCTTTTCTTAAATTTCATATGACAGTCTACACAAATTGGTATGGTAATTCAAAACACGAGTAGTAAATATATACATTCTTGATGCGAGTTCGACTAGCCAAATAGAATTAGAGTTTAATTAATGTGCGTGATTTACAAGTAATTATGTGTACCTGTCATTTATGTTATAACGATGAGTTTAAAAGATGAGTGATTTGGATAATTTCGTATTACTGCAAATAATCTTACATTACAAGTCTTATTAATATAAGATGTGTGGATATTTCTTTCAATCATTTTCAGCTCATAATAACCATCTAGACAATGTGGGTTCTCAGTTGCATTATAAGAATTCTTTTATAAAAATCACAAATTGGGACTCAATCCAGCCATTTTTATGGCTTTTCTTGATGCTTCTGCTAGTCATGAAGAACAAGATGGTTGATCTGAAAACATTCCCCCTGCATGCATGGAATGGCTTTGAAAAGTCCATCCCTCCATAATTAGCAGCTATCTCTTTCTACTTCTTATGTGAGATGTCCCCTTACTTTCACCGCATCTAATTCCTCTCCAATACACTTTAATTTTAATTTTTTTAATACATTATCTACCATTAATGAATGAGGGACTCATTTGTATACAAATTAGTGAAGATCTCACTCCATCTTCACCACGATAAACTAGTTAAATTTTCAACTCTTGATACCTTAATCTTTTTACTTGTTTGTAGATTCACTCTTGTAATAATTTTCTTCACATTATTTATCAAAAATAATTGATGTCTTCATCTCAATTAGAAAATAGAACCATCTTGTAGTGCTGTATGTAATTTCATATGAGTGATGTAAATAACATTTTGGATCCGCTTTAACCCGCAAAGGTAATCCAACGGTGTGAGATTGGATCTGGAATGACCGCAGACTAGATGTTAGGGGTTTGACTTTCATTGATGTCTCATTTGCTTAATTGATACATGTGGTTTGTGGATGGTTATAGATATCCTGAGTTTACTCTCGCGAGAATAAACCTTACCCTACCTTGAACAGATTCCTCATTCTAAAAATAGAGGATATTTTGGAATCCTGTCACTAAATTAGATCAATAAATTAGATATAAGTAATATTATTATTTTATTATTAATTGTGATCCGTTATCAATTCAATAATTATAATGCATTAAACCAATAAATTATATCAATAAAATAAACCCAAGTTGTATTATTGATTTGGTTTTAACCTAGGATTCCTCCACTGAAAATGGAAGGGGTTGAGATTTGGTAATCTTCCAAAACATATTTATGGACTGGGTAACACTTCTTTTTGATCTTTTGCTATTATTAGTATATATATACTCTTACTAAATACTATTTTCTCGTGATATGATAAATTGACGATATGATAAATTCATCAACTTTGAGTATAAAGCGGGAGAGAGGCTGGGGGGGACCGGACTCGGACTGCATGGTTTTCATCATCCAACAAACAGTATAACATAAACCGAAGCCCACCTTCCACGCGCATACAGAGCGCGTGAACACAGGCTCTAACTAACATGTAGCGGGTGTACCTAACGGCTATCCGAGGCAGGTAAGATTATGGGGATGGGTTAGTTTGGTAATTAAGGATTATTATAAGATAAATTTACAAGTTTAGTTTGCTGTAAAATAAAACACAGACTCTCATGCGGTATCATTGCATTTGATGCACATGCTTCATGATGATTTTGCCCCCATAAGCCAACCATCATTCCCTATGTTTCATCACCATAATCTCCCCCTCCGCAATTTCCCACCACTTTTCTAAGCCATCCTCACAAATCTGGGTTTGGTTTATGGTTTACTTTTTAATCCCCTTTTTTTAATAAGAAGGTAACTAGAGGTTAGCGATTAGTTTGATGCTCACTGTTTTGCTATTATGTCTTACGATTACGAGTTCGAACCTCGTTATCCCCCTCTCTTGAAATAGTTTTTAACAAAAAAAAAGGTTGTAAATGTACAAATGATCCACATTATCCTAAACATCCAGTTTAAGGATGTATAATGAACTCAGTACAACAAACTAATTTACTTGAGCTCGACTCATGATTAACTCGTTGAAACTTTGTTAGAAATTGATTGTTTATATAAATGAAATTTAGTAAATTTGTGAGTTTTTTAGATCAACTTGACAAATTAATTAAAAAATATACTAAAAAAATCAATCTACTTGAGTTTGAGTCAAGTAAAACTCATTCGGGATGGGTGAATAAAGAAGAAGAAAGGAAAAAAAAACCAAGTTGAAATTTATTCAAAGCTTGTTGAGCTTGAACAAAATTATGGACTAGGCTAGAATCGTTTATACCACCTAGTACTCAACACCCAACTACCCAAGTTAGGCACTGAGGAGGGAATCAAATAGAGTTCCAAACTAGCTCTTTAGGGTGGGCTTTTTTTTATGGTTTTTAGGGTGGCGTGGTGAGGGGGGGGGGGGGTGTTGGTTGTCTTGAGCTAATAGATTCCTTTACATATTACAACATTAGATTATCCTGGTTGACACAGATTGTCCACCTCCAACTATTCTAAAACCTTATAAATGTGAACTCTCTCTCTCTCTCTCTCTCACATGTGTGTGTGTGTAACTTGATATTGGCCCTGGTAGTACTAATGGAGTTGGATGAATGATGAGGAGCCCCTACTTTTCATGGTATGTGAAGAAGTTGTGAAGCTTTCTTAAGAGTACAATAGATCATGTTCTCCACCACAACGTGTCTCTTGTTGGCCACTTGGTATGTCAGGTACCCACCCAATACCCATCTTTTCTGCAACTCAACTTTTCCTAAACATAAAACTGATGATCTCTTGGAAGCTTGGGATGGCTTCTTTCTTCTTAAAGTCAAAGCTTAGAAACTCATTGATGGAGGGGCACAGCTCAAGTGGGCCAGATTGAATCTTAGTTGGGCCTTACCAACAAGATCATGGAGTTATTGGGTGTCATCCCAAGCTTGTCTGATTAGTACCTGGTCCAACATCTCTTCACAGTACTATTATTGTGCAGTGCACATCAAAGAAGCTAAAAGGGTCGCTAGTGGTTAGCTGCCAATATTAGTTTTTTTTTTTTTATCTGAATTGTATTACGAGTTAACTCTCAGTCAATATTAGAGTTGTCAATGGATTGGATTTGTGTCTTATATGAACCGTGTTTAACGGGTTAGTATCGTATTTATCTGAGTTTTTGTCAATTTATTTAATCTATTAAATTTTAATGGGACTCATTATTTACCATCCGACTCTACAAAGATTAAACTTCAACTTTTTTGATTCCGTGTGCTATTAAAGTTTGGGGGGGAAAAAATTCATTGAAATCCACAAAAATATGTCCTTGTGGTCAAGTGATTGTAGGATCTCAATCAAATAATTTTTCAATTCT
>CAUOFW020006409.1:0-24106 GCA_963454935.2 Ilex paraguariensis
GGTAGTTGTTGTGGTGGGGTGACGGTGGTGGTAGTAATGGTGATGGTGATGGTGATGGTGATGGTGATGGTGGTGGTGGTGATAGTGATGAGGCGATTTGAAACACTAATTTTTTTTTTAAAAATTATTTATGAGAAATGATCTATACTATTAATAAAAGAAAGTTAAGTGAAAAATTTTTGATTACCTATTATGTCCCTATAAAAAATATTAAAGGCACCTATATCCTTATTTATTTAATTACCTAATATTAATTATATATTCAAATGACTCTTCATATACTTTTATTTCTACAAGAATTATTCTTTCAAGTATTGCACTTTGTTGTTTTTGATGACCTAATATTAATTATATATTCAAATGACTCTTCATATACTTCCATTTTCATAATAATTATTGTTTCATGTATTATACTTTTTTTTTTTATTTCTTGAGTTGATGACGCTCTCTCTCTCTCTCTCTCTCTTTCATTTACTTCTTATACATTTTTTTGTTTACAATAAATCCATTAATCATCTTTACTTTATGAAAAATAAATAGATTATCATTAATACAGCTATTATGTCATTGATAATCATCATAAAGTTGATTTTATCATTTACCTATTATGAGGTGATGTGTAGCTTTTGTAAACTGTACAAATTACTGGCAATAAATATATTAACTAATCAAATGAAATTTGAATCATTTCATCTTCTATTTTATGACTACATGGACAACTAATAGTCAAAATATTCATTTCCATGAATTTCAATCATAAATTAATAGTAATACTATTCTATTCTTCTCCCATGATCTCATACTCATGTTTTTTATCTGATTGCAAGTTATTGCTCTTTTCATATGATTTATATTTTGCTTAGAGCTAAGCTTGCACTAACATCTTAAAAATTTTCTTCTTCATTTGTTAAGTGTTTTTTTATTTATGAACAAGTGTGATCAATTGTGGAAGATCACTGTGAAAAATGGCATCTTGAGATTTATTTACTCTAAACCAAATACCTTATATGTGTTTAATTGTCATGGTAATAGGTTCATTTTTTGTTTAGCACTATAACTCATTTTACGTATTTAGCACTGTCTCGTGTGTAGAAAAAATTACGTGATTCTTCTCATGCATTAAATAATTGAAACAAGATCTTCCATCATCTAGATCGTGGTTCGACAAGGTTTTTTGAATTGCTCTAGGACATAAGGTACCAAATACTGATTTTTAACAATATACATTTTACCATTTGAATGTGGTAAAACAAATTTTAATATGTTCATTATAGATTTTTGTGGGTAATTCTTTTTGTAGGATGTTCCTGAAGCATATATGACATTTCTTTTGAAGTGTAATTTAATATTTGTCTTTCAGTAAATAATGAAGTAATTAGTGTTTACCAATTATTTGTTTTTGTCAAAAAATATGATAATGAATTTTGAGGTAGACCGTCCAAAGCTTATCATAATAGAAAGCATTCCTTTGTTTGTTATCCTTTAAAAATGATGGATACTAAATTTAGAGTAGACCATTGAACCTAAATCAATTTTACATGTTAATATGTGGTTAAATTTGTCCACGACTTAACTTTCACTAGATACTACACAAAATGTTAAGCAAAGTTTATTTGTACAGTTGACGTTATTTCATAATTTTTATAGCAACAATATATTTGATATTGAGAATGATTCACGTGCAATACACTTTTATACAAAAAAAATTATATAAATATAAATATCTATATCTATACTACTAATAAAAGTACTCTAGCATACAAAATTTTTGATTCATTATTTTACCCTTATAAAGAATTTTAAATACCATATTATCCTTCTATAGTTAAATAGTTAAATGGTGGTAGTGTGGTGGCAGTTGGTGGTGGGGGCAGTTGGGGGGGGGGGTGGTAGGGTAGTGATAGCGATAGTGGTGGTGGTGGTGTGGGTGGCAACAATGGTTGTGGTGGTGATGTGGTGGGGGTGAGGGTGGTGGGAGTTGGGGTGGTTGTGGTGGTTAGGCGACGATAGTGGTAGTAGTGGTGATGGTCGTGGGACAATAGGGGTAGTGGTGGGACGGTTCTAAATACTATTTTTTTAAAGTACTTATGAGAAATTATAATTTTTAGAAGTATTTTTAAAAAAATCATCCCAAACACACCTTTAGAGACCTATTTTTCTTATTAAATTTAGAATGTGAATATTAACCGTCGGATTAACTTTAAAGTAAAATTTAAAAAGATCTCCACCTTTATCCTCTGACATTACAACTATGTCATCCCTATCCTTCAAAGTTAATACCACATTAAACTTAATTATCACCTATAATTGTTTCTCGGCCATTACCCCTCTCCTCTCTCTCTCTCTCTCTCTCTCTTTGCCTGGATTTTTGCTAGATTGAGCTCTTTGGCTTCAGGGTTTGAATTCTTATTGTCTGTGTTTTGATTTTTGTGACGTTTTTGGTTTTTTTTTGGAGGATTGAGAATTGGTGGAGATGTCAAAAGCTAGAGCTTTGGATCTCGTATTTGGTCCTGGTGGAAAGATTGAGAAAGACGATGTTCTCTCCGCATTCGACAAGTACATTCTGTCCGAAATTTTGTTTTAATCTCTCTATATCTCTCTTTGTATGCGACTTTCGTTTAAAAGAAAGTGATTAGAATATCTCTCTTTGTATGCGACTTTCGTTAAAAAGAAAGTGATTTCTAATCTCTCTCTCTTTTTCTCTAGGAGGAGATTCAAATATCCTTTTCTCTAGAATCATTTCTCAACCCTTTTTTTCTCTATCTCTCAAAAACATATCAGATTTTGATCTCAATGATGAGTTTGTCCAACAACAAAGTAATTCAGTTTTTTTTAGACATTGGTCTTCTACCAACTTCTTTATCCTCATATAAATGTATGTATGTATTTGAATATATATATATATATATATATATATTTATTTATTTATTTATATATTCAAAGAGTTATGGAATTGTGGTCAAAATGGGCAAGTTCGGGATAAAAATCAACTTGGGTGTATAATGGTAAGAACTCAAGTCTATGCATATAAAAATGCATATTACTCCGATGCATATAAAAGTGCTTACTATGCATATAAAAGTGCATATTATCCACTTTTTAATGAGTTACAACTGTCAATCCTCAACTTCTTGAAGGAGAATTATCACATAAAAGTGATAATAATAATTTGTTTTTGCCTGAGGATAGCTCAAGGGATAAGCCCTTTTAACTATCCCCAAAACTTTAACTTCATCTCCATATAGGGAGAATAATTATATTGGTTTAATGCCTTCTTAAATGATTGTGGGATATATCATGAACAAATGAAAAAATTATTTGATTCGTATAAAGACAAGAGTCCGTCCTTAAAGGACAATAATATTGCAACCAAGCCCATTATTAATTTTTCACTCGAATTCTTCGTTCTTTAGATTTGGGTGTGGACTTTGACTTATGATTTTAATCAAAATAGACATCCCAGATTAATCAGGGAATACTATATTCATTTTTGGAATAACTATCCGCTTGAATCTAAATGCCAAGTCATAGTGGAATGTCTTAAAGGCATGAGAAAAGAGGAAGAAAAAGTTTCAATCTCTACAACTATAATTCTCATTAATCTTGCTGAAGTTCTTAAATAAAAAATTAAAAAAGAAAAATCTCATTTAAATACTGAACAGCTTAAAGCCGCAATTATGAAAGAGATGCGTCTTCAGGTTATGTCAACATTCAGAATAGGCAAAACCGAAAAGATGGATCTCGCTAACACTCCAAAAGTTGCCATAAAGGGCAAATGAGAAGATAAAGTGAAGAAGGATGATAGGAAAACACCCACTCTTATTGACTATGATAATGATTTTATGAATTCCCAGGGATATACCCCTCTTAAAGGTGACGTTTCTATTAATGAAGATTTACTTAATGATGATATGAAGATACACCTCCACGACAGTGGTAATATGTTGTATAACTTGCTTTAAGGAAATGATCGGATACAGCCGAATCATCGGATAAAACCGACCCTGAAGAAGTGATGCATGTTATGACGTCACGAGGATATTATGTACAGTAACGATGATGCATGTAATGATGTCAATGTAAATTATTAAAGTTGTAAATAGTTTAGGTTGTGTTGAAATCCTAATTTCAAGTTCGGCCTCTATATAATGAGGTGCAGACCCAGTCTGTTGGGTACCCTTGAATGACCCTCGCATCCACCCTAGACCTCCCCAATTCTCTAGACTTCTCCTATGTCTCTATATTCTCCTACATTCCTTTTCCACCTACCTCCTTTGTCCATAGCCTTAATTTCTCTTGTAAATATTCTTCGTCTCCTTCCCAGTGCAATCATCTCTCTTGTATAATATCTTTGAAAGTCTTCTCTTACTATTGTACAAACTTTCATATAAATAAAAGCTTTCTTGGTTTGCTTGTGATATCTTGCCCGATCTTGCCCATTCTGCCCATTCTGGTAGGAGAAGTCTAGAGAATTAGGGAGGTCTAGGGTGGATGCGAGGGTCATTTGAGGGTATCCAACAGACTGAGTTTGAATCTCATTATATAGAGGCTGGACTTGAAATATATATATATATATATATATATATATATATATATATATATATATATATATATATATATATCCAAAGAGTTATGGAATTGTCGTCAATTATGTGCATTTTCTTTCTTCCCTTTTTCTTTTGGGAAATTACAAATATCAATATTCAAAATTGGTTAACCATTTATTGTGATGTATGTGCATCAGTTCTGTTAGTCGACACTTTGAAATTTTGTGAGTGATGTTTGAGGGCTATTGCTCATTGCAATAATTAGAACTTGGGTTCTCAACTAAGAAGCACGGATACGAACATGGGTGTCGTATCCGATATGATACGGACACGATGATACGACAAAATCTCAAAATATAGGATACGGGTACGACGAGGATACGTCTAATTAAAATAATTATATATATATTTATATATATATAACAACAACATCAATAATAACAAATAACTAAGACATAGCAAATATTACTTAAATTGTGAACCCCAAAGGCAGCAAGTCAGTAACAGAAGACATAGCAGCCAGCGACACAGCATCAGACCCAAAAAAAAAACCCCCCAAAGGCAGCAAGTCGGCAACACAACAAGAAGACAAACAACGTAAGAGGAGTCTAGCAAAATAACAACAACAAAAAATTCTCAAATTATGAAAACCCTAAAACCCTAACCCAATCAAATTTTTTGAAAGTACACCACATAGAGTAGAAGAAGAAGAAGTAAGAGGAGCAATAGCAGATCTGAAAAAAAAAAAAAATTGAAGCAACAAGAACCTGCAAGAGACTGGGCAACAATCGAAGGTCCAGATCCAGGTCACAGTCGCAGGTTAGTCTTTCTTCCTCTTCCCTCTTTTTCTTCTTCTCCTCCTCTGGTCCTTTCGAGCTCGTTCTCTTCTCTCTCTCTCTCTCTCTCTCTCTCTGTCGAACTGTGTCATCAGGCAAACGACTTTTGTTTTTTCTTTTTCAAGCCAAACGACGTAGTTTGGCTTTTTTTTTTTTTTTTCCGTTTCAACCCTCTAAGTTTTTAAAATAACAAAAATACCTCCGCTGTATCCCTTTAGTATCTTCCGCGTATCCGAGCTGTACCTGCCAAAAAAAATCAAAAGTCACTGTTCTGGACACTTATACAAATGTTGAACACATGTCTGACTGTTGGACACATATATCCGTGTTAAACACGTGTACAATACTGCCATGGCGACCCCCTGATGAGTATCCGTGCTTTTTAGATTCTCAAGCACTAGAATGTACGATCAAATCCAAGTCAAGCACTTTTTGCACATAATGCTATCAAGTGCACTTTTCTCGTTTGATGGGACTAACATACGGTAGTTTGCCTTCCTTATTGAGCACTCGTGTGTAAGTGCAGCAAGTTGTCCACTGCCAATGGCTTTCCCATAGAGCCTGTTTTTGGGAAATAGTAAATGCTATTCTTTTTGTAAAATTATGCTATTGATATTATTGGTATTGTTTCGCTTTGTTCATAAAAGTAGCAATATTGCGGTCATTTCAAGCGTTGCAAATCTTCTGGGATTTTTGTCAGGTCTTGATATGCTTTCTCCTTCTTGAGCTATTTTTTTGATACACTTCCATTAGTTATAAAGCCTTGGTCTATTAACATGGTTCAAGGTATCGGCTGAGACCAATATGACTCGGCCGAGTCGTATCCATCTCGGCCATGGCCGATACGATAACGATACCCGCAACAAAACAATCCTGAATCGAACCTAAATCGGTTTCGTCTTGGCCAAAATCGGTACAACTCGGGTGAGACAGCGATTCGTCACCGATTCGAACCGATTCATCAACGATTCGAAATAATTCATTCCAACAGAATCAACTACGAACAAACAAGCTTTCAAAACACAGACCAAAGGAGAAAAAATGCCAAAAAAAGGCACGAGAGATGTGATAGAAGATTAACCCTAAATCAGCCCCTTTTCCCTTTTTCTCCATGATATAAAAAGATGAAGAATTAGAAATTACACACATGCCTGTACAACATCCAGACCAAAAGCCCTTGTAGTTGTTGTTCTTTCACTTCCTCTTTCTTTTCCTCTTCATCTTCATCGCAGATGCAAAAGCCCTTGGAGACAGAGTAGGAGTAGCAGTAGCGGCAGACGCTGCTATCGAACGATGTAGCAACCCTCAAGAAGCCAGATCCAGACACTTCCCCCTCTCTCTCTCGCGGTCGCTGGTGTTACTCGTCGTCTCCCATCATCTTTGTTCTCTCTCTCGCAATCGGCGATGTTTGAGAGTTGAAGAGAGAGCATTTGGGTCAAAATAAGTGAGACCTAGGGCTTTTTTAGGAATGAGATCCTAAAATTTATTCCCCCCCCCCCATTTCTCTTTGTTTTTTTGGTTTGGGTCTAATTTTTTTAATTATATAATTTTTAGTATTTATCATATAATCTAATTAGAACTTAACTTCTTAAGTTTGTTTTTGTATATGTATTGAAGATCTAATAATTAAATATATATAATGGAGAAAATACATATAATTTCTAATTAGATACATAATAAATAATAAAATATAGAATTTCTTTATAAATATATTTTCATTTTTAAAGCTATTAAGTTAACCATATATATACACTTATATTTTTTTATAATTTTTAAAAATTACAAATTAAATTATATTAACCTTGAATATAGATGATAATAAATATATTTCGGTAGTATCCTTATTATTCTTTTTTGCAATGATTAATGTGTTAAATAATGTCTTTTAAGGATATGATGCATTGATGATAATGTTTACATTTATTATAATTTTTTTTGAGCCTTTTATATAGTTTTTTGGGCGTATCGGCCGATACCACGCTACGACGCCGCGACTGATGTGTCTCAATGGCCCCCGAGTCAAAAGACCGATACCGCGACCTTTAACCATGTCTATTAATTTAGGTATGAGAAGTATCAAGTCTGTTATGGAGGAGACGAGGAACAGAGAAAAGCCAACTACACGGATATGGTAAGAGGACTTCTTTTAACATTTTTTACGGAACTCTGACCTTATTTCTTATACCTGCCATTGTATATTTACTCAAACTAAGTTTAATGTTCGACTTGAAATTACTCTCACAAATTTAAAGATAGATACAATGCATATGATTTTTTGGGTTCACTAAGTTTACGACATTATGTCATTCACCTTTATTTCTTTATTTGTTGGGTCTATCTCTACAATAGAAGGCAGAAGCTAAATACAGTCAAGTTTAAGAAAATAGCCGCAAGCGGCATTGCCCTTAGCTGCTTATGCAAACTATGTTGTGATTTCAAGACAAAGAAGTATAAAATCACCATGTCATTTAAATTAGTTTTTTCGTTTTTAGCGCATATTTTAGATTAAGCTGGACATCTAATGAGTCAACATATTATGCGTTGCCTTTGGATAAAAAGGCAGCAGTTCAATGAATGTTGGATTTTAATTGAACTTTTAGACTGAGAAGATTTGCAACTTCACACTCTTGAGGTGGTCATGTTCATTAACGAGGTTATTGCTTAAGCATGACTACTATAGTGCACATATCAACTGATGCTCCTTCACCGTCCCCCTCTCCGTCTCTCTCTCCCCAATTTTCTAATTCCCTCTTCTTTTGCTAAATTATTGATAATGAATATGTTGAATTTAAGTGCTAAATTTGCTGCTTGTTTGAATATGTGGAATCTATGAGACAAGTTTTTCTGCTACGCTTCATTTCAGCCTATATTTTATTTGAATATTATAATTTTTTTACTTTAGCTTTACTTATATGCTCCATATCTCTTAGCTTTACTTATATGCTCTGTTCTTGGTTCTTGCTTTCTTGTTACCAAGTTTTCTATATTGAGTTTTTGTGCCTTTTTGTGAATTTGTGCTTTTTTTTCACATGGGTTTTGTAGTGTGTAATGTGAAACTAGCTAATGGTCTGCAGTGAGCTTAGGTTTTAACTGCCAGCATTCTGATTGAATAGATCGATGGGTACAGTGATGTGTTTATTGTCTTAATTATGTAGGTATCTGGAAAACTTTCAAAGTTGAAGACTACCATTGATGTAGGATTGGTTCACTGTGGCAATTTGTTGCAGACCATTGACTATCAGTTTGCACGAACAAAGTCACATTCGCTTTTTAAAATATTGTAGATGCATAGGGTGAGTTGCTCTAAGATCCATTTATGGCCATTTATAAATGAACCCAACAATATAAATTTTGAAAGGAACATTCATAGTTGTGCTAGGTATAAGGTTGTGTTTTCGTTTTTATGGTGATGTGATGTTCTTGGTCGAGTTATAAATCAGGATTTTGGGCTTCGAAAATCTGATAGAAGTTCGACGATGTGAAGCTTAGAGCCCATGCAGTTGTCTTTTTGTAATGGTTTATTGTTTTAATTGTTTGCTGATATTATTATAAAGGTATATAATAGTTTACTTTTGGTGGCAGTGGTGACCACAGCTGATGCAGACAATATGCCCCATTAGATATCATGCGTTCGAAAAATGTTGACTTTTGTGTTATTTAAAATGAGTTCGATAATTTTTCATTTACACAACTTTTGGATGGAAACAAATTTTTGGTCCTTACAAATTCCTTGGGTGCGAAACTACACAGCATTAAAAGTTTGTTGGGGTTAGCCGATGGTCTTTACAAATATGTCCTTTGTGTGGCTTGTCATTGCAAAGAATTATTTCATTTTTCTAAGCAGTTTCAAGGCATTCTTATTCAATTCATCTCCTCATGTAATCTATCATAAACTTGCTTATCGTTTGATTTTCATCCATCTGTGTCAGAAGAAGTGTATGAGGGCATGGTGCTTTACTGTTGTTTTTCCCCATTGCACCAGTTGCATATTGTCTTATAGTATCTTACCTGGTTCAAGTGTCATTTTTAAGTTCACGCAGTTCTATAAAATATTTGATTAATGAAATATTGCATGGTGACTTAGTATCATGAAGCAAATCCTGGTGTTTATACAATTGTTATGTTTCCATTCCTTTTTGCCGTCATGTTTGGAGATTGGGTCCATGGTATATGCTTGCTTCTTGCGACACTTTACTTCTTAATCAGGGAAAAAAAACTTTTCAATCCGGTAATCACAAAATGGTTCAGTTCCATACTTTTGGGGCACATTTTCTTCTATTGAAATATGTCCCATAGCTTGTTACCCATGAATGTAATCTTGACTTAACCGAAACAAACAAAGCACAAATAAATATTTATTTTGCAAGTTTATTTTAGAAAGAGTGGATAATAGGAACAATTACTTTTCCTTATCTCTTCCACATTCTTGTCTCTCTTCGTCACTCTTTGTTTATCTTGAATAAGTGTACAATTTTTGTAATGAGATGTGGTCATGTGTATTGAGTATTATCCACCTCTATTAGTGTTTCCAACAAGAAGCAACAAATAGAACTCTTGTTCTCCACTATTGTTCATACTTTTATATAGCCTTGCTCAATGGCTCACGGTCTAGGTTATTGATGATGAAATAATTTAGGTAATAGCTCAAATAAGTGTTTTATGTTTTGTTTATTCCAACATGTCAACATTAAAATGGAGAATATAAAGTGTTGTTTTTAGTTTTTTCATGATAGATATTTTATAATTTTAGCTAAGCTAAACCAGAAATTTATTCCCTAGCTTTGCCAATGAATACTATTAAAAATAAATTTCTTTTAAGAGTCCACTTATAAAACAAAAAAGCTTACATGAATGTTTAATGTTATCTAAGTTTTAGTGTGAGAATTAATGTCGTAAAAATTAGCATAAAAGTGAACAATAGAACCTAATTTTTAATGTTATTTCATGTCTAGGTGTTTCTTGCCAATTTTGATAGTCACATGGCGAATGTATTCCATTTGGTTGTGGGAAAGGGGGAATGTGGCTACTCACATATAACTGTTACTTCAAGATCTTCTGTGAAAAATAAATTACCGTGTGCAGTTATATTTTTTGACATTTCTGCAATTATGCTAAGAGACACGAGATATAAGGAGGGAATCGAGAATGATGTATTTGAGCCAACTTGAAATATTATTTGTTTTAGTATTTTTTTGGGTTTAGTGGTTTTGTCGCTAATTATTTATTAATGTTTACCAAACAAGTGGATTTATAAAATTGTGGTTTACGACTTTAATATATATGATTTTCTATAAAATACATTTCACGTGCAACGTACGTGTGCATTAACTATTATGTATATATGTATGTGTAGTGATGTGATCCAGTACTCACACCCCTTTTGTAGTTGCTCTAAAACAACCACACACACCCCTTTTGTAGTTGCTCTAAGTCTCCTTACATACACCATGCAGAAATCCCTAAATCACCCGCATGTTTAAAGATAGTACTATCAAGTAGATGTGGTCTAGCACTCACACCCCTTATGTAGTTGCTCTAAAACAACCACACACACTCCTTTTGTAGTTGCTCTAAAACAACCACACACGCCCCTTTTGCAGTTGCTATAAGTCTCCTTGCATACACCATGCAGAAATCTCTGAATCAACCACATATTTAAAGATAGTACTATCAAGTGAATGTGGTCTAGCACTCACACCCCTTTTGTAGTTGCTCTAAAACAACCACACACACCCTTTTTGCGGTTGTTCTAAATCTCCTTACGTATACTATGCAGAAATCTCTAAATCAACCACATGTTTAAAGATAGTACTATCAAGTGGATGTGGTCTAGCACTCACACCCCTTTTGTAGTTCCTCTAAAACAATCACTCACACCCCTTTTGTCGTTGCTCTAAAACAACTACACACACCCCTTTTGTAATTATTCTGAGTCTCTTTATGTACATCATGCAGAAATCAATAACAAATGGAGACTGATATGCAAATCAGTTTCATTGAGAGCTTCGATGATTGATGTATCATTCATATCTTTCTCTCTCTAACACACGCACAGTTCGTGAATGAAGATATGGACTCATAAATTCCATATTTAGAGTAAACTACAATATCAAATTTATTTTTTCCGGTATTTTTATTTGTCACATTTGTGATTATTTTTATTATATTTATGAGTATTTTTACTATTGTTGTAATATCCAAAAAAATAGTAAAAAATAGATACCACAACAATAGTAAAAATATTTACAAATGTGATAAAAATATCTACAAATATGATAAAACACTTACAAAAATAATAATTTTTTAATTATAAACTGATCTATAAAAATTATAAAAATACTATTTAAAATAATAAATTTTGAAGTTATTGTACCGAATTTTTTTTTTTTTTAGGACCGTAGTCTAATCTTTCATATTTATTACCACCCAATGAGAATGAAGGCACAGATTAGTACAAGCAATGGACAAAGGCCAGCCTGATGAGGTTGAATTGTCAACACAAACATGGCTTGTCTGAAATTGAAGAAGGTTGTTGGTGGTCCTTGTGAGTAACTCTCATCAATAAATAGGATTTAAACTGAATCTCACGTCTTATATTCGAATCGATTAAAAATTAAAAATTTAATTCAAAAATATAATGTCATTGAAATAACTCAAATATATTTAAATCTGATTGTGATATCTTTAGAATATGTACAAGTCTATGAATCGAAGTCCATCTGGGTCCAGACCCCATTCAATTCTTTCGTACCTTTTGTTCATTGTTGTTTTTAAGCTGACTCAGTCCAAGTCTTTGCATAATTAACTGGTTTCCGATTTGTGAAAGAGATGCCATGTACTGAGATATCTATGTACTGTCCATGTTGGGTCATTTCAATAACGATTTGACCACGATACTGAAAAAAAAAAAAATCTATACCCCTAAATTTTTCATACATTAATAAGTATTTTTATAATTTTTATTAAAATTTGATGCAACCTCTTCAACTATCATCGATATAAATTTTTAATTGGTGAATATAATTACTATGTACCTAATAGATATATTGTATTAAACTACGTTAGATTTTTTTGTAATATTTTTATTATTTTTCTATGTTTGAATTTCTATCTTCCGTCCCATGTATTAATTATTTGTGGGCGTTTTCATTACAATTGTAATAACTATTTTTATTATTTTTTTTGGTACAAAAAAATTATCACTTTTAATAATGATTTATTACATTTATGAGTGTTTTTATAAATATTGTTGTAACTATTTATATCATTTTTTTCAGTAATATGACAAAAAATATCAGACTGTATCCACCTATTTACGGAAGTGTTGCATTGGCCATCGCCTATTAGATCCTTATTCTCACCAACAAAACGGGGTCGCGGAACACAAACATCGGCCTATTGTTGAAACTGGTCTTGCACTAATGGTTCATGTTTCTGTTCCTCAATATTTTTGGGATTTTGACAGTCTATTATCTGAGTAATTTGGCTGCCCACTCCACTATTGAAGAATCTTTCACTTTTGGAAAAGCTTCAAGCAAATTAAACTGTTAATCTTTTAGGCATATAAATTTTAATGGAACCTTTTGATGCAATTGTGAATTTACAGTGCCGTTATTTCATGATTATGATATGAAACAGCGATGTCTCTTTCTTTTTTGAAGATAAACAATATGCAAAATTGAATTACATTTTGTTTAGAATTGAACAAAGTGACATGAACCGAATTAAATAATATTTTGAGAACAATGGTTTATTATATTCTGAGTAGGATTTTGAATAAAGAACCTAATATATATTTTTAAATAATATATTCTGAGTAGATCAATAATATTATTTAGACCTAATTTGACGATAGAATTTACTCACCTAATGTATAACAGCCATTGGATTAATAACGGATCCCAAATCCACATTCAACCTAATAGTTGTGACGTATTAAGTAAGCAAATTAGTTCAAAATTGCATTGCTCATAAAATAAGTTAAGAAAGAATCGATTTAGATGATTTATATGTTGGTAGAGGATTGATTACTGCACCGGGAGTGAGAGTGATGTGATACTTTCATATCGTAGTGCAAGATAGACTGAAATTAACTTTGAATGATATTGAGAAAAATAAAAATAATAGCTTGCAATTTGACAGATCATATGATCTTTAATAAATCACAATGGCCGAACATGATTCCTTTAGTCGTATTCAAATAGTTTAGATAAGGGTTTGTTGAGCTGAGTTGCTTTGAAATTCTTTGTGCAAAGCATTTTCTTTTTCATAATAGACCATAATACTCAGTCTAATGGAATTGTGATCTTAAAGGAGTTCTCCTATAGTTTAATGGGTGAAGGCGAATTTATTGGTCTCATCTACTCATTAATAGCTTGGATTGTTTCTATGTAATAGTAGATAGAAGCATCGCTTGTAAGGAGTCCAATTAAAACAAGAAATATAGGTATGCCAGCCATCCACACTAGACTAAAGAGGGTTTTCCAATAAAGCCTCAACTAGGCAGACCAATTCAAAAACCTCCCAAAAATCAATTGAATAGACCATCAATTGTTTGAGTTGGTCTGTATCAAGGTATATATGATCTGAAAGGGTGGGCCATGATGTTGCTTATTTACACAGGATGACAGGAGTAAAGGAATACAAAAGAACTACATAGTGACTATTCAATTTCTTCTGCAAAACACAGTACAAGTGAGAAAGCTCGACTATCACAGGCATATAATTTGAGATGTCCACGTCTCACCTTATCCAACTTGATAGTCTTTAAGCTGCTTTCTCATTCTTGGATTAATCTGGCTGTCTAGTTATATATAGCTATGCATGTGTTAGCTCAAGGAATTGTAAGAGGAGATGGCATTAGTTCTTGACATTGAAAAGATAATTTTGACTCTTGTGCTCATTTGGTGTATACTGATATGCTTTGAAGCAACTGGCATCCATGCTCAGCCTGGATATCCTCCTAAAGAGGAAAGTAAGAGTGTTTTTTCTTCATGTTTTGTATTCATTTTTTGCCTTCAAGCTTGAAAGTGTTTTGTTTGAAAGTCTTAAGTACATAGCCTCTCAATACATCCCCACTTCACTCAAATCAAGATAGTTTGGTTGATTGTTTAATATCCTTGGTGAAGTTCAAGCTAACTCCTGAAAATCAGCAACTTGTGCAGCATGGAACTTTCCTAGTTCTTGTTTAGAATGATTGATTCTTGTAATTTAAGGTTTCGGAAGAAGGATTTGGTTGGAAGTGTTGGCTCAAGGCCTTTACTTCCGTCAAAATTCTTTATGTGCAAGCCTTATTGCGATGCAGTGCTTATATGTTCTCCATGTACACTTTTGGAAGGGTCATCCCTTTGCTTGTATATCTATATCTTTTGTTTAATGGAATTACTTTACTTTCCAAAAAAAAAAAGATGATGTAAAACGAGCCATTGAAACCTTTTTTCTCTGTTTGTTTCTTGGTGGCAATTGGGGGCATTCCCATTGCCTATTGGCTTCTGAGACTTAATTGGTCACATGCATAAGTTGTCCTAGGGGCTTTGCTCTTTCTGCTAGGACAGATTGCCTAATTACTAAGCTTTAATATGGCTGTTATTAGAAATCCAGAAACAACCTTAGGCACTCCAAAGAGGTAAGAATTTACAGTATCTTGGGAAAACGAAACAGAGTGCCAATAAAATTGGCCAAGTTTTCCCTTTTCCTGAGTTAAGTGTACCAACCATAAAATTGCATGGATATTATTGTGAAGTTATTGCAATGAAATCTTCCGGAAGTTGGATGAAAATTATATGCCTTAGAGTTTTATTGGTCTTCTTGTCTTGGTCAAATTTTTGGCAATTGAATTCCTCTCTCTCTCTCTCTCTCTCACACACACACATGTAGTGAAGAAATCTGGATAAATAAATATAGAACTTTTCTAAGGATTGTTTAATATGAGCTCTATTTAAGGTTCAACTTGTAGGGATATTCTGTTGAAGTTTTGAATAAGAACTCCTAAATGCCTGATCTTATTTCTAAGTATTGCACATTTAACAACAAATTCCTCAAATCTCAAAGATTGCCCTTATTCTGATTTTCAGCATGTCTATCCATATGTACATAAATGCGTACTTGTTGAACTTTATCCAACTAATCAATGAGTTTGATCTGTGCAGTTAATGCTCTTCGTGATATAGCTAAAGAGTTGCGTAAAACAGATTGGAATTTCAATCATAATCCATGTGATAATAGCACGTACTGGGTAACACCAAAAAGGAGTGAAATGCCACTCTACAACAGTACTGTCTACTGCAATTGCAATTACAATGGTGGTGAATGTCATGTCACTCATATGTATGCTCCTTTTACACTATAAAAATTCCTCTGTTCTTCTTGGATAGGGGTTATGAACTTAATGATGATGTTGGACAACATCCTTTTTTTTTTTTTTCTAAATGATATTGAGATTGTGCTACCTAATTTTGAAGGCATAATATGATGAGTAAATCAATGTTCTGTCCGTGATCTTTTTCTTTTTATTTGTTTTAGAAGACAATATTACAATAAACATGGAAAAAGCCTGATTTCATGCTTTATGTGAAAACCTCAAGGTTTTATTTCTTAGTTACATGCCTGTGGATGTCCACTGATCGTATATGATGGATTGTGCATACTACGGCAAATGGCACAAGAATCTAGCGCCAATCCAATATTACTTCTAGTCGTGGACCTCGTGGTGCTAATTTCATAATGACTATTGTTGCAACAATCACAGAACAGCTAAAGGGAATGTGGTTTCACCTCTGTAGTTTGGCTATGTGACGGCTTCTGGAAAATCATATAGAACAAACTATCAATGAGAAAAAACTATACTGGTTATGTGCTTAAAATCTTTTCAGTGTGTATCTCGATTAAAGATTATTAGCCTTTAATTCAAACTTGATAATTCTTTGCACGCAGACTGTCCCAAGCTATTTTATAAGATGCACTAGTACTATCTCATCTGACACAAAGAAAGTCCTTGACGTGTATCACCAAGCCAAGTTAGAACAAGAAATTTAGATGAGGGTCTAAATAACTGAGTAAAAATTTCTTTAATACCTTTTCTTTTCCTCAGTAACATTGCCAACCATGCATACCAACCCAAATTATTTTTGGTATGTGAATTATATACTGCTACGTTCAAGCTGGGAGAGGGCTTCCACCCTTTCTATGCATGTTGTATTCTTTCCATGGTTGGCATGGAGACATTCTGCTCTATTTGGGTGGTCCAATGTCCCATGGAGTTGGTATCATCTGGTTCTTTTTGTAGCATTTCGAAGTAGAATCTGTCTTCTTGAGTAAACCACAAGGAAATATGATAACTAACTTAACAATGATATCAAGTATTGTTTTTTTTTTTCTTTTGTGATTTGAAGGAATCTTAAAAACTGAATGCATTTTGAAACCATATGATGAAGTTTTGACATCATTTAAGGTGGTGCTGGTCCAAAAACATATTCAAATTCAAGTGGAAGAAAAAGTTCACAATCTTTTAAAGTCGTGACTTGTATATGACGAAGGATCAAATTTCGTTTCGGTGTTTAGTTTAGGTTAGCTCAGAAACAGAAACTTTCCAGAATAAAGTTTCAGAATTTTGATGCCAAAATAGTGGCCAAAACATCCCAAAATTTCGGCCAAAACACCCCGAAACGTGGGAACTACGATTTTTCATCACTGGTTCGTTTCGGTTTCCATTGAAATGGAAATGATTTGGGTGTTTGGGTGGAAACAACACAAAATTTCAATCCTGGCATATGACCAGGCTTTTCTTTTGGAGCCATATATATACACACGCACACACGCACATAAATTTGTAATGACAATTGAGGAGTTTGGTCTATTGGGACCTTTGGATACATAAAATGTTGCTCTTGTTTTTTCTCCAGGCTCTGTGACTAGAACTTACCCAAGGTTTCACTTTAATTTGTTTATTGCTCTGTCTTGTTAACATTTGGAAAAACTCAATTTTCATATTGACTGAATTTTGCATGGAGCACCTTCCGCAATAACTAATTTTTTTTTGATTCATAAGCAACATTGAAATTTAAGGACCCCTGTTGTTATGCAAACCAGAATTCTTAAAGGGCAGGATCTTGCTGGTGTTCTACCACCATCCTTGGTGAAGCTACCCTACCTCAGGAACATGTATGAGAAGCCTCCAAACTTGTGCATGTTTTCATACATGTTAATCAGTTTTTATGTCTCTGTTCAAATGATAATATTATCTACTGTCTACAGTGATCTCTTTCGCAACTACCTATCCGGTACAATACACCCTGAATGGGCATCTACCAAGTTGGAATATTTGTAAGCTATTTCTGCACTTCATGGTAAAGATTATCCAAATCATGCTACAGGGTCCATTTTGTAGAATTAACGAAATGAGGATTCCATAGGTCTGTAGGGGGAAATCGCTTGTCAGGACCAATCCCAAAGTACTTGGGAAATATAACCACTCTGATATATATGTATGCTCTCTCTCTCTCTCTCTCAAACACCCCTCCACGCCCACGAACACCCACTCTTGAAAGAAATGAATCACTTGATGGTATATAGGTTTTACTTTTATTAAAATTTTGAAATAAAATGAATTTCAGGAGCCTAGAGAGCAACATGTTCAATGGAACTGTTCCAGCTGAGCTTGGGAAACTGTTCAACTTAGTGAACCTGTCAGGCTTTCTCATTTTTAAATTTTAGCACCAATTCTTGCTTTTAGTTGTTTCAATTATCCATAAAAACATTGCATATGCTGGTTTAATACCTTATTTTTCCTTCTTGGTTTGTCTATCATTCTCAATGCCAACAATCTCACAGGAGAGTTGCCAATGAAGGTCTTTAACCTGACAAATTTGACAGAACTGTGAGTATATTGGGGATATTTTCTCTAGAATTTAAATGTGATTTTTTTTGTTATTATTAATTTAGGAATTTGTCGTTGTTGTGGGCTTCTTCAGTAGATTAAGCAGCAACAACTTCACTGGAAAATTACCTAGTTTTCAGAATTTGAAACAACTTCAAAAGCTGTAAGTCAAAACATTCATTAATAAATTAAAATAAGGATAAAATCCATTGGCAATCCTTGAAGTATGCACTCTGTCCCTCATCTTCTAATTGTGTTGCTTGGTTTCAATTTATATTTAAATGGTCCAAGAGCTAATTTCCGTCTAAATAATTAATGGATAAGGCTTTTGTGTCTTCGATAATGACTGTCATGGGTCCACTTCCATTTTGATTATTGGGGCGGAAGTTAGCAATTGAACAATTCATAAACAAACTAGAGACCTTAAGGGCCACAATAACACAAACATAAGTCGAGGGACCACAATGAGATTGAGGGCATACTTCAGTTACCATCCATATATTTTACCTGGAGACTTTTCTGATATAATGTTAATCTATTGATATCTGTTGTCAACAGAGAGATCCAAGCTAGTGGTTTTGAAGGGCCTATACCTTCTAGCCTTTTTGTCTTAAGTAATTTGACTGAACTGTAAGTTAAGCCATTTTTTTTCTTGCTTCTTGGGTTGCATTCCTTTCATACTGTCGAAATAAGGAAAAGTACTGGTAAATGAATATATTCTCAAGGGGATCGTTATGCAGGAGGATTAGCGACTTACATGGAGGGAGTTCAATATTTCCACTGCGAAGCAACATGACAGGGATGAAAAGATTGTAAGGCGTACTAATAATTTGCAAACAAATAAATCAGAATTTTTTTGAATTTGCATTTCCAGCAGTACTATTTGCATGGATTGGTGTATGTTCTAGGATGTTGAGGAGCTGTAACATAAGTGGAACAATTCCAAATTACATAGCACAAATGAAAGGATTGCAATATTTGTAAGTCTACCACTTCCATTTATTTCTTTGTGGGATATATAAACATGTGCATGTAGTATACTGTTTACTTAGACATTCTGTATAGCTATCATGTGTGGGGTCTTGATAGCAACTAGCCGAAGTATGTATAGCTTTGCCAAAGTTAAATGTCCTTGTTATTAGATTTTCTTCTTTGGAAGTGTCATATTTTCTACTTTCCTAATATGTTTTTTTTCCTATTATCAATATCAAACTAATATAAATAGGTGATAGGATGTACACATTCTACACACCAATCTCATTTCTCGATTTCATGCCCTTTTTCTTCCAAATTCGTTGTCTGCACAGTTGGAGGTAGGGCTTTTGTTAATCGACTGCGTTGAAGAAGATGACTGTCTTCTCAGTTCACAACATAACTCGGAAGATCTGGGTCAATTCTTGGGTTTATCAAAAGCCCAATCAAGCTCAGCCCACTTCACTTTTTTTAACTCAAGCCCAAGAGAAGCCGAACAGCTTTTTTAAGGGAAATTTGGAAGATGGTACACCTTTTAACAGTTATTAGGTTGGAAGTCCAAGCGGGAAAAGATTTTGGCTAAAAGTCCATTTGGAAATCAAATGTCTAATATACTCATAACAATAAAATAAATGCACTCATAAAACCTGTTATAAACCAAAATCACAAGCAAAATAATAGCGCAATGAAATAAAAAATATAGAACACATAGAATTTACGTGGTTCAGCTTAACAAACAAGCTTACGCCCGTGAACGCAATATAGCGGCAAGATTTCACTATTCAAAGGTTGGAAATTGCAAAATTTGCGAAACAAAGGCAAGATAACATCCACATGCTCTATTCCAATAACATAGAAATTATGGGAGAAACAAAATAGAGCAAAACCAAATTTTTTCTTATCGAAATTATCCTTGACATCGCCATTGGCAAGCTGTTTGGAGAGGACATAAATTCACCTTCATCTAGACAAACAAAATTCCCTTAAAATACTTGGAGCAATCAAAGTCCAATAATGACAAAAAAATTGCTCCTAATTCCATTAGAATATTGATTCCCAAGTTGACACCAAAAAGTGACATCTTGCATAAGAATTGTTTCCAAAACAAACTTCTCCAAACAATTCCTTTTGAGCAATGGACTGCCCACCGAAATTCTCCAAATAAGAAATCAAAATTAGACTTGAAATACAAGTCATTATCAACAAATCTCCACCTTGACTTGTATTCTATCAAGCCATACAACCAAAGTGAACTTGACCGCTGCTTTCGCTAAATACCAGAGTACTACTCAAGCAGTGCAAACGCCAAGCAATGCTTAAACTTGAGCATTGGTACCGGCTTAGTAAACATATCTGCTGGATTCTTTACTGTAGCAACCTTTTTCACTGTGACAATTCCTTGAGACAATCTCATGAAGGAAGTGATATCTAACATCAATGTGTTTGGTCCTTTCATGATATATTTGATTTTTAATCAAATGTATTGCACTTTGACTAGCATAAAACACAGTAATCACCTCATCTTCCAAGCCTAAATCACATACCAAACCTGTTAACCAAATTGCTTCTTTAACTGTCTTTGATAATGTCATGTATTCTGCCTCTGTGGTAGACAAAGTAACTATAGATTGTAGGATCGCCCTCTAACTTACAGTGTACCCAAATAGAATAAAAATATAACCGGTCAAATATATCCTCTTATCTAGATCACCTGCATAATCAAACTAAACATAACCAACTACTGTAGAATTAATGTCATATCTTCTACCAAATACTAAGCCAACATCTATAGTGCTTCTCAAATAACGAGCTATCTATTTTATAGCTTGCCAATGAACCTTTCTAGGATTAGCCATGTAACGGCTAACCACACTAATTGCCAGTGAAATATCTGGACGAGTGCAAACTATAGTATACATGATGCTCCCAACTGCACTAGAATAAAGAACCTGAGACTTAAACTGCTCCTCATTTTCACTCTGTGGGGATAAAGCTATTGAAATCTTAAAGCGAGCAACAAGTGGAGTACTTGTAGGCTTCAAATTCTACATGTCAAACCGCTCAATAACTTTTTCAATATATTTTTTTTTGAAATAAATACAACATACTTGTTTTCCTATCCTTGTGAATCTCCATACCCAAAATTTTCTTTATAGGACCCAAATCTTTCACCTCAAATTCTGAACTTAATTGTTTCTTCAACCTGTCAATCTCTAACATATTCTTAGTAGCAATAAAAATGTCATCCACATAAAGTAATAAATATATAAAAGAACTATATGACAATTGCTTGTGATATACATAACAATCATAATTACTCCTAGAGTAATCATAATTTATCATAAAGGTGTCAAAACGTTTATATCACCGTCTTGGAGGCTGTTTCAAACCTTATAATGATTTCTTCAATAAGCAAACATGATCTTCTTTACCTTGAATAATAAATCCCTTTGGTTGACACATGTAGATAGTGTCCTGAAGTTCACCATGTAGAAAAGCTGTCTTTAAATCAAGTTGCCCAAGCTCTAGATTGAGTGAAGCAACCATGGCAAGCAATACACGAATTAAGCTATGTTTCACAACTGGTGAGAAAACTTCATTGAAGTCCACACCCTTTGTCTGATTGTAGCCCTTTGCAAATAACCGTACCTTGTAGTTTAACCCTTGGAATTCCTTTCTTTTTCTTGAAGACCCATTTACAACCGACAACCTTCATGCCCCTAGGCAACTTAATGAATTCTCAAGTCTGGTTCCTATGAAGAGATTCAATTTTTTTAGTCATAGCAACGGCCCAATGTGCAGACTCACTACATGTGATAGAGTCTGCATATGTGGAAGGCTCTTGAACACCAAACTCCTTTGCTATAGTTAATACATAAGCCACCAAGTCTACATACCTATATTTCTGAGGGGGTCTAATTTGCCTCCTCTCCCAACATGTTGCAATTTTATACTTCTCCTCCTTCTGTAGATCGTCACCTGAACTTGAACAAGACAAATTTGAAATAGATTGAATTGGGATACTTTTTGTGAAGCTTCTACTTATAACTCCACCTCCTTGCTATAACCCTGTTCTTTACCTCCTTTCTCGGATAGAACATGGAAGATTCATCAACATCCCTGTTTACTATAAAGTTTGATGATTTAGGATCACAACATCACAATCTATATCCTTTCACACCATTAGGATAACTAATAAATACGCACTTTTTAGCCCTAGGGTCAAGCTTACCATCATTCACATTACAGTAAGCAGTATAACCAAATATTTTTTAGATTAGAATAATCAGCAGGAGTACCAGACCATACCTCATGTGGAGTCTTTAACTCAATAGCAGTGGATGAAGAACGATTAACCAAATAGTAAGTAGGGCTAACTGCCTCAGCCCAAAAATCCTTAAATAACCCTACATTAGAGAGCATACAATGTGCTCTCTCCAAAAGAGTTATGTTCATCCTCTCTGCAACCCAATTTTGCTGTGGAGTAGACCGGACAGTATGATGTCTGACAATATTTTCATGTATGCAGAACTCATTAAATTCACCTCTACAAAATTTTAAACCATTATATGTTCTGAGGCACTTGACTTTCTTGCCTGTCTGTTTCTCAATCAAACTTTTTTATTGTTTGAAAGTCAAAAGACATCACTCGTGCGTTTCAGAAAATACACCCAAACCTTCCTTGAATAATTATCAATAAAGGTCAAAAGGTATCGAGCGTCACCCTTAGATAGAACCTGAGAAGGGCCCCAAGATCTGAATGAATATAATCAATTATACCTTTAGTCATGTTAATAGCTATACTGAACTTGACCATACGCTGTTTTTCAAGACACAATGCTCATAGAAAACCAAATTTTGTTTGCCAAGCAAACCCTATTTACACAAGACTTCTATGCCATGCCTCTCGCTCATATGAACCAAACGCATATGCATAACTGGTTAGTATCTGAATCTAAAATTTTTGAAGATGACACACCTATTAAAGTATTTATATTATAGATAGTTAAGGTATTTATATATTATTTTGTTGCCCTAATATATATAGGCCTACATTGTGTATTCTAGGTTAACGTTGTATTACTGATTGTATTAGTTTAAATAATATTCTTTACTTCTTTCTCCCCTTTCTTTTCTTGCCTTTGGTCAATGTTAACATGGTATCAAAGCATTGTTTGATCCTAGCATACTTAACAAAACAAATTGAAGAACACAATAGAAAAAATTCTTCCGGCAAAAAACGGAGGGCTGACGTCATCAAATTAGGGCTGACGTCATTATTGATGTCATCAGTTTGGAGTTGAGGGAGAGCACTACATACTCGATTCTTCATGGGCTTCCAATGGTATGTTTCTTTTTTGATTTTGAGGCCATCGAATAGGGTTTTCTAATTTTTGAATATTTTTCAAAAATTTCGGTTCTATTTTTCAATTTGTGATTTGGGGTTTGTTTTTCTTAAATTTTTTTGTTTCCAATAGAGTCTAAAGGGTGCGATTAAGAGTGTAGGTTGGCTGGTTGTGTGATTTGATGAAGTATTTGGTTGGATTTTGGTTGTATCTTGGCTACTTGGGACTGTTGGCCTACTGTTCACAGTAAGAACAATAGCTGAAGTCTTTGTTTTGGGCTTGTATATCTGTGTCTTGGCCCATGTTTTTGGCTTCGCTGGTTGGTTTCTATTCTTTGGAGTCTTCTCTTAGCTTCGCAGGTTGGCTTCACATGTGATACATTTTGCTACGTAGGTTGTACAACTTGCTTTCTTTTTGGTTTGTTGGACTTTCCTCTTTCTCTGGCTTGGTTTGGGTATTATTTTATTGCGAGCATTGACTCTTTGTTTAACATTATGTCAATTGTCTAGTGGAAATTTTGATTCTCTTCTA
>CAUOFW020006410.1:0-24102 GCA_963454935.2 Ilex paraguariensis
TATACACATTTGAGGGCAATGTGCGGATTAGGGTAACGACAATAAAACCATTCAAGGATTTTTGGTGTCGTTGCTAGGGAAGGTAAAGCGTTGAATTAAGATTGTGATTTTTAGGACAACAGAGGCAATGTGCGGGTTGAGGTACGTTGCTCCTTGTATATACTTTTGTTTTCTTGTATTTGCATTTTGTGGATAGTGTTTTGTATGTGGGACAGGATGACCATAATAGATTCGTTGTGGATAGTGTCTTTCTTGCATTTGTGGGATGTGTTTTCTTGTATTTGCATTTGTGGATAGTGTTTGTATGTGGGTACTAATGTGAATGTCCCAAGGGGAGGTGGAGTGAAAAAATCTAGAATTCCAAATCCGAGAATGCACTTCCCTCCTAGGAATGAAGGGAATAACATCCAAATTGAGCCTCCGGCGAGGTCAATGAGGGATTACCTTCTACCGAATAGTAGCACCACTCCCTCATGCATTCTCTTACCGGTCCAAGCTTGTGCCTTTCTAGTTAAGCCGGGAATGTTGAAACTACTTCCTACATTCCACGAAATTGAAAGGGAGAATCCTTATTTGCACATTAAGGAATTCGAGGATATAGTTGCAACCTTCAACACTAATCATGCTATGGAAGACATAGCTTGCTTGAAATTGTTTCCCTTTTCCCTTAAGGAAAATCCAAAATGTGGTTGAATTCCTTGCGACCTCGATCCATAACCTCTTGGGCTCAAATGCTTTCAGAATTTTTGAACAAATTATTTCTGATGACTAAAACCACCACTCTTAAGAAGCAAATCCAAAACTTTTTGGAAAAGCCCAATGAGCAATTTTACAACTGTTGGGAGTGCTACAAGGAATTACTACAATCAATTCCACATTATGGTTTTGAATCATGGCAATTGGTGATTTTCTTCTACAAAGAGATTACACTGGGCCATCACCAATTCATTAACATGATCTACAATGGTGAGTTCTTAAACAAAGATCCTGATGAGGCCCTAGACTACTTTAGTACATTGGCCTAAAATGCACAATCTTGGGATATTATTGATCCCACTAATGTACCGATGTCGTCTCTGGGTGGTAATCAATCACATGGGGGAGGGATGTATAATTTGAGAGATCGGGAAGACTTGCTTTCCAAAATTGCCAAGTTGTCTAGGAAAGTTAAGAGTCTTGAGGTCAATAGGAGACACGAGGTGTCCAATATTTCAAAGATCGAGGAGTCTTGCTCAATTTGTGAGAGTGTGGAGTATTCCATATCAGAGTTCCCTAACATTCTGGCATTTAAGGAAATGTACCATGAGCAAGTTAATGCCTTTAACCAGACAAGGCAATCATTCTCTCCAAAATTCAAACACTTACAATTAGGGTTGGAGTAATCACCCGAACTTTAGTTGGAGAAATGAGAACCCAATTCCTTATGGTTCTAATACATATTCACCTCTCATGCCTCCTAAGGAAAGTCAATACCAAGGCCAGGGTCAAGCATCTAGCTCTCAATACCCCTAGTCCAATCTGCAAGGGTATTCGTCGAACCCACCTCCATCAAATTTTTCCCAAGGACCATCCAATTCTCCCACCTACCAACCTCCCCATAAGAGGAATTTGGAGGAAGTGGTTTATAATTTCATCCAATGTCAAACCGTCATCAACAATCAAAATGCCACAACTTTTAATGACATTAGGACTTAACTCACGAAGTTAAAAAATTCCATGGGGATAACAAGAGAAGGGGAAATTCCCTGCTCAACCCCAAGAAAATCCTAGAAGTCAACATGTCATTGAGTCATCGAAGCCCATAAACCAGAGTTGTGAGCAAATCAAGGTCATTACCACCCTTTGAAGTGGCAAGCAAGTTGATAAGACCATTGTGCCAAAAGTATCACCCATGGCCACATTGCCAATAAAGGAAGAGACTAAGGTGACACCGAGGGGGGTGAGGTGAGTAAGAAGAAAAAATTGGTTGATGAAATTGTGCATGCATTTCCCATTCCTACTCCTTTTCCCAATCGTTTGAAGCCACCCATGAGGTGGGTAGCTATTCTAATATAATTCAAATGTTCAAGTAGGTTAAAATCAAAATTCCACTCCTCGATGCCGTAAAGCAAATCCCATCATGTGCCAAGATCTTGAAGGACTTGTGCACAGTGAAGATGAAACTGAATATTCACAAGAAGACATTCCGCATCGAGCAAGTGAGCTCAATGTTGAGCACGAACACCCCACCAAAGTTCAATGATCCTAAATGCCCTGCCATTTCCATCATAATAGGGAATTGCTAAGTGGAGTAAGCACTTCTTGATGTGGGGGCTAGTGTTAACCTCCTATCCTACTCGGTGTATAAACAACTCCAACTTCAAGAGTTGAAGCCAACTTCAATCACCCTTCAATTGGTGGACTGAAGCATTTGAACACTGAAGGGAGTAGTTGAGGATGTCTTGGTTTGAGTGGATAATTTTTATTTTCTTGTCGATTTTATTGTGCTTGAAACTCACCCGATTGCTAACCTTGGCTCCCAAATTCTTGTCATATTAGGTAGACCGTTCCTTGCTACTTCTAATGCTATTATTAATTACAAGAATGGATTGATGAAGCTTTATGTTTAGGAACAACACAATGGACTTCAATGTGTTCAATCTATGTAAAGAACTGGGGGATGATGAAGAAGTTCAAGAAGTCAATAGGATTGACACATTGGTGGAGGAGCACTTAGAGCTGTTGGACATGTTGAAATTGGTGGAGGAAGATGTTGATGATCAAGAGGAGTTGGAGAGTTTGAAAGGTGTAGAAAAATGGACTCCTACATTTGAGAAGCTTCCACATCAAGATAATAAAATCTTTTCATCGGATATACAAAATCCTACCTTGGAGTTGAAGCCATTACCATCCAATCTTAAGTATGCATACCTCGGGGATGACAAAACCTTTCCAATGGTGATTAGCTCAACTTTGGAGGCATTGCAATAAGAGGATCTCTTGAAAGTGTTGAGGAGGCACAAGGGAGAAAATGGTTGGACAATTGCCGACATCAAGGGGGTAAGCCCCCTCATTTGCACACACCGCATCTACCTTAAGGAATACTCCAAGTCGTCTTGACAACCACAAAAGAAGGTTGAATCCGATTATGAAGGACGTGGTGAGGGACGAGGTACTCAAACTACTTGATGTGGGCATCATCTTCCCAATTACCGACAGTAAATGGGTAAGTCCCACTCAAGTAGTACCAAAGAAATCGGGGGTCACTGTTGTAGCAAATGAGGATAATGAGTTGATTTCGACCAGGGTAATCACCGGATGGAGAGTATGTATTGACTATCGGAAGCTTAACTCTTGTACAATAAAGGATAACTTTCCTTTGCCATTCCTTGACCAAGTTTTGGAAATAGTAATCGGACACTTTTTCTATTGTTTCTTGGTTGGGTACTCCAACTATAATCAAATTGAGATCGCAATGGAGGATCAAGAAAAGATCACCTTCACTTGCCCCTACAATACCTTTTCCTACCGTCACATGTCTTTCGGGTTGTGTAATACCCCAGGGAATTTTCAACGTTGCATGATGGGGATTTTTGGTGATATGGTGGAGAAGATAGTGGAAGAGTTTATGGATGACTTCTCAGTGTTCGAAGATTCATTTGATGGATGTTTGGAGAATTTGGAAATTTTTTTTGAGAGATGCGAGGAGAAGAACTTGGTGCTCAATTGGGAGAAGTGCCACTTCATGGCGACACAAGGAATTGTGCTTGGACACATCATCTCAGCAAAGGGGATTGAAGTTGACAAATCAAAGTTTGAGGCAACTTTCAACCTCCTCATGCCAAAGGTCATCAAAGATATCAGGTCATTTCTTTTAGCCATTCCGGCTTTTGTCGTCATTTTATCAAAGACTTTAGTGCATTGGCCCGACCTTTAACCAATTTGCTTTTAAAAGATGTTCCATTCGTGTGGTCAGATAATTGTGAGGTGTTTTTTAAAAAACTGAAAAGCATGCTCACTACACCTCCAATTATGTGACCACCCAATTGGGACTTACCATTCGAGCTTATGTGCGACACGAGTGATTATGCAGTTAGCGCAGTGCTTGTCAAAGAGAGGACAAGACACCTTATGTACTATACTATGCTAGCAAAATCCTTAACGAGGCACAAATGCAATATACCACCACTGAAAAGGAATTGCTAGCAGTAGTATTTGCATTAGATAAATTCCAGTTCTACATCAGTGGTTCACTTATAGTAGTCTATACCGATCACTCTACTTTGAAGTATCTTCTGTCTAATTAGGGTGCCAAATCGAGACTCATTAGGTGGATACTCCTCCTACAATAATTCAACTTGACAATCAAAGATAAAAAGAGAGTTGAGAAAGTGGTGGCAGACCATTTATCCTGACTTGTGGTGCAAAAGGCCGATGAACACATTCCTATCCCTGACTCTTTTTCTGACAAGCATTTACTTTTGATTCATTCTATTTGTCCTTGGCATGCTGACATATGCAATTATCTTGCTACAGGACAAATACAATCGCACCGGAGCTCAGAGGATAGAAAAAGATTTATGGCGGATGTGAATTACTTTTACTTTGACAACTTGTACCTGTTCAAGTACTGCCCTAACCAAGTCATATGGAGATACGTACCAAAAAATAAACAACAGGATGTCCTTGCATTTTTCCACTCAAGAAGTGTGTGGTGGCCACTTCTCTTCCAAGAAGACTTTGGCAAAATTGTACAATCATGATTTTAATGGCCCTCATTAAACAAAGATTGTGTTCCATTTTGTAAGGAATGTGATAGGTGCCAAAGATTGGGTAGTGTGACCCAAAGGAACATGATGCCCCTCTCCCCTATACTTGTTATTGAGATATTTGGTTGTTGGTGGATTGAGTTCATGGGTCCCTTCCCCGTGTCATTTGGCTACCTATACAGTCTACTGGCAATGCACTACGTGTTCAACTGGGTGGAGGCTATCCCAACCAAGACCAATGAACACTGGGTTGTGGTCAAGTTTCCAAGGAGAATATATTTTTGAGGTTCGGGATGCATCGTGCTATGATAAGCGATGGTGGATCGCATTTCTGTAATAGGTCATTTGGATCTTTGATGCATAAGTATGGTGTCACACACAAGGTGTCAACCGCATATCACCCACAAACCAATGGTCAAGCAGAGTTGGCTAATAAGGAAATCAATAACATCCTAGAGAAAACAGTGAACCCTAATAGGAAAGATTGGTCATTTAGATTGACCGATGCCCTATGGACTTACCGCACTGCTTACAAGACTATTCTAAGCATGTCACCCTATCGACTCGTCTATGGCAAGGCCTGTCATTTGCCAGTTGAAATGGAACACAAGGCCTATTGGGCCATAAAGAATTTAAACTTCAATTTGAGAATTGCTGAAAAGAATAGAAACCTTGAAATGAATGAATTAGAAGAGATTCGAAGAGATGCATATGAGAGCTCAAGAATTTCAAACCAAAGGACTAAAATCTTTCATGATAAATCCATTGTAAGGAAATCATTTGAGACTGGACAAAAAGTGATCTTTTATAATTCTCATCTCTCGATCTTTCAAGAAAAATTTCGATCCCGTTGGGATGGCCCCTATCTTGTCAAGGTGGCCTATCCCAATGGAGCCGTGGAGGTCACAAACCCCAAAGATAACAAGACATTCAAGGTCAATGGCCAAAGACTTAAGTCATTTTTTGAGGGGTTTGAAGGTCAATGGGTGGAGGAAGATTTGATGGATCTGGTCTAGCCGGACTTGTTGGAGGAATTTTAGTGCACATTCATTTTTACTTACTTTACTATTGCGTATAGTGTTGTTTTTCTTAGTTTTAGATATTGGTGTTTTTGTCAAAGCTCAAGTGCGAGGTGTTCTCTAACCCTACTCATCATTTTAGAGTCATTCATTGCATATCATATCTTTTTTGTTGCATTGAGGACAATTCATTAATAAAGTTATGTGGTGAGGTGCACCATTTGTATAATGCACCAATGATTGTGGAAATGTTTGTTGATAATACCAATTTTTGTGGTGAACAGTCACCTTTCACATATCCTATATATTTTTGTTCACAATGGTTGCAAATTATGTGAAAAATATCTAAATGTTGGTTTGTATTGTGATGCCCCAAAAACCAGGTGTCCTTTGTCACCCCGTTGATCACTCATCGACCCGCGAAATATGTGACACCCGAAAAACCGAGGTTCTTAATTAACAAAATTTGAGCAAAGTCTCATTTGTACGAAGAGACCCAAAAACACAACCTGTGCACTATACAATCACATGACCCATCCGAGGTCTGATATACAACATTGACCACAGCAGATCCATTTATCCATATTCTTATGACAACATTTAATCACATGACCCATCCGAGGTCCAATATACATCAGTACATACTTCCACATCATGAATTTATGCATTAAACATAGTTAATACAAATTCAAAATTATAATTCTTTTACATACATTACATGCCCAAAAACTAACTTTGCAAAAGTTTTACAAAAAAAGAACTAAAAGCCACAAGTCGAGCCTTTCTTCATCACTGGGGCCCTAAATGAGCACCGTCCAACGGGATGTATCCCCCACCTGAAATGTTTTCCCTTATAGGGTGAGCTACGCTTAATAGAGTATCCCCTACAAAGGCTACTCCTCAATCTAGATGCATATAAAATATTCACAATGCACCCAATCAATAATTCAAACATTCCAATAAAAAATATACATCGAATGATAGGAATTTTATGTAATGCCATGAAATGAGATGGGACTCACTCATGCACTTTAACCCGAATCCTCACTGACTCCCCCAACACAATGCAATGCAATGCACTTGTGTAATGAAAATGTCATTTGACAAAAATTCATCCAATAATTGTTTGAAATAAAAGTTATGTTTTTATAAAACCAAATCATTGATAGATGTTACCCATTGAATGGGTGTTTTATAAAACAAAATCTTGTGTCTTTGTTGGGCAATGAATTTTGGTATCACAACCACTGGTTCTGTACACCATTACAATTTTCCAGAATTTCACCTTAGGGGAGTGTGTGAACCAAGTAACCGGGTTTTGCACCCAAGGGAGAATCTAGCCTTCTTGTTATACCCGACACAAGTTTTTCATGCATGTAACCGTGCGACTCAGTCAGATCTTCAATCCAACTTTCCCAAGCCCACCCATCAAGCACCAAGTATGGTGTTCGATTAAACCATGCACCCATACACCCACACTCATGCATAAAGCCCATGAATGTGATGCCAACACCATGCCCAATATACAATAATGCCAAATGAGCAATTCAACCACATGTCTACATGTTCCATGGCAATTTATATCACATGCATATAATCACCAAAATTCATTATCATGTCAATACATCAACTAGCATGTATCAACATTTATTCCCAACACAAGGCTCAAGTATGGCATTTCATAATTTCATGCCAATCACACTTAATCACAAGGCATAATATAAACATATAACATGCCCACATGAACCAACTTTTCAAGGGATTACACAAGTAACTCCCACATATCAAAATCAGGCTAGAAGTTGAACACACACACACACACTAATTTATGAGTTAAACACAATCACTTTACTACATATTAAAGCACACATAATTTTTATCACCAAGAAATTACACAAGTACTTCCACATATCAAATTCAAGCTAGAAGTTGAACACACACACACATACACTGATTTATGAGTTAAACACACTCACTTTACTACATATTAAAGTACATATAATTTCCATCACCAAGAAATTACACAAGTACTTCCACATATCAAATTCAAGCAAGTAGTTGAACACACACACACACACTAATTTATGAGTTAAACACACTCACTTTACTACATAATACAGCACACATAATTTCCATCACCAAGAAATTACACAAGTGCTTCCACATATGAAATTCAAAGTAGAACTTGAATCAAGCCAATTCTACACCTATTTCTTCATTTCCATAACCATAGACAAGTGGTAAATGCATTCTACATACCTACCTCCTTCCATATGAACATCATAGGATGGAAATAAACCCAAGTAAGAAGGAACCCTACCTCTTGGAGCGTAAAACGAATGATAGAACCTTCAAGAACACCAATACCAACCTCCAAGTCTTGATTTCTCAAAATCCCCTCTTTGGATCTTCGGTGAAATCCTTCGTTCTTCGTGTGATTGCATAGCACTCATCGAGGAGATCGACTTTGATTCTTGGCCCGAAGAATTCCGACCGATGGAACTCCAGAAATCGTAGGGAGAAAAATAGGATTTCTCACTTTTCTTCTCTTTTCATCTCACTCGTTAAACACACTGGTTTCAGCTGAAGAATTCTGAATAAAATCAGTTATTTGTTCTCTATTTATAATTTTAAAGCGTGGTCCACGTCGCGCCACACGCCCCCCTCTTTGTCTAGGTTCGTTTCTGCACTGAAATAATTAATTTCATCTCGGTTTAAGTCCAAATTAATTTTATTTGAACTTTAATTCAATTATACATAAATTTTAAAAATTTCATTTTTGGGGACCTTTGTGAGGTTATTCGTCACCTAGTTTTCTCATAAAACGTGGAAAATCTGACTATCTCAAAATTTAACAAAAATTTATTGGACAACTTGATTTCATGATACGAATCTGACGGTGATGTTCGTTAAGTCATCCAAGCTCTATAGAAATACGTATTTTAAATCCGTATTATAGTGGCAAATTACTGTTTTGCCATTTTTCAGAAAAAATTCAATTTTACCTGGGTTTTACATGTATTCCCTTATTAAGAGTCCTATAGGTTTATTGATATGTTGAACTTTGCATTGAGCCTTGAATGCATGAGCACATTATGAAAGTTCATCCTATGCTCGAGTATCACATATGCGTTTGCTTTTAAACTCACCAATATGTTCACCTTGAATGTGTAATTTTGTCAATTTACGGATTGAATTCACATTTAGTGCTTGACATAAATAGTGGAGATGAATAAGGTCCCATGAGAGATTTAGTGTCAATCCTTGTTGGAGGGAACTTACACTTACTCAAGGAACAATTTTTCAAATTTCAAACTTGTTCAATAATCTCATTATGCTTGTTTTTGGCTAGATGCATTTGGTTAGTTAATTGACTTTTTCTTGAAATACAATGTGCTCCCCAATGCCTATCTAGAAATAATCTTAGGCCATCTTTGATTTGCTCTGAGCCTTAGCCTTTTTCTTGTAAAAATTCTATCCCTAGTGCTGTAATTGAGCCTTAATTGTAAATTCGTTTCCATGCCACACATTTGACCAGGCCAATGCAAAATTAAAAAATCTACCTTAGTTTGGTTGTTCCTAGAGTTGAATATGAGTGATCATAAAAGAGAAGGAAGTATGGTGTGGAAACTCAAACAAAAGGGATGAATGATGTTGAAACTCAAAGAGATGAATGGAAAAATAATGAAAATCCAAGAAAAGGAAAAAAAAGGGTGAAAAGAAGAAAAGAATGACAAAATAAAAGGAAAATGTTAAGGAAAATAGGAAAAAAGATATAAAGGGTGTGGTTATGGTGTAGACTAAAATCCCATGAAAAGGGAGGTGTTTTTGAATTAAAAGTCTTTCACTCTGAACAACCATCTTTGTTACCCTATAACCTTCATTTCATTCACCTAAATATCACCCCCAATGTCTCATTATACCCCATGAAGCATGGGGGATGCATACTTTTAAAGAAAAAGAGAAGTTAGTTTGCTATCTAGTGCCTGAGCATTCCTTTCATGAGATTATGACAAGGTTATTTCATTTTCAAGCATGAACTTCATTTTTGGATTATATGTGAGCATACATCATTTTGTGCACAAGATTCTATCTCACCTATACATATGGAGAGCATGTCAGGATAACTAGAGTGTGATTCATTGTTGAGAGACACCCTTGGTGAGGTTGTATTGAAGCTTAATTTGGATAGCAAAGTGATTGTGAACTCTGTTGTGTAAATGCTTAAATTACATGTCCATTGCACTCACACACACGACCTTGAAAATGAATGTGTAGGTACATAACCTAGACTAGCATTTAAAGCCATAGTGATGCTGTTGTGTGCTTGGTTGGGTCATTTAAATGACGTGTTAGGTAATCCTATACTTGCGGGATAGGGGAATATTGCTCAATTTTTGATATTTGATAAGATTTAGGAATGTCCTTGCTATTTGAATCTATATTTTACATTTTGGGTATTCATTTTTGTAGTTTAAATTAGAAATCCATGCCTTGTATTTTAAAAAATCAAAATCTTAAATCATGTTGCAATTTTGGAAATGACTTTGCGCATGATCAATCAATTGTGGTTCATGTGTGTGGTTAAAGTTTTTGGTAGGTTAGATGTCCTAGAAAGGATGTTAAAATGTTTTGGAGTTGAGGAAAGTTGGGGTGGATCTGAATTTTTGAATGAAGGTATGGTTTTGAAGCAAAGGCAAAACCTTCCAGAAGGTTTGGTTATGAACCTTCCAAAAGGTTTTCCTTACTGGACAGTGTTGCCCCAACAATGAGCAAAACCTTCCGGAAGGTTTTGATCAACCTTCCGGAAGGTCTTGCCCAAAAGCCTAAAAATGAGGGTTTTAAGTTAGATTTGTTTTATGAAACCCTTCACATTCCCCCCAAATCTCAAACTCCCAAGCTCTCTACTCTCCTTTTACTCTATTCAAATCTTCTAAATACTTCACCCAAGCTCCAATTTCTCACTTTTCTCTTGATTAGGATTGAGTTTTGAGTGGATTGTCGCTGAAATTTTGGGTGTTCTTTAAAAAAACCTTAGGTCTCCAAATTCTTCCAAATCCTCAAAGTTCTTTGTGATCTTCTTCAACTCTCTACATTCCCTTGCCATGGCTCATTTGGTAAAGGCATCTCTTGACATGTTTGAGCCCTTGAATGGGTGGTGATGTGGATCTTGACTATTCTTGGTGTGGGGGCATTGTTGGTCCTCATGGCTCGTAGAAACAAGACGAGCCCAGACTCCCCACCACCTACTGGCACTAGCTCCCGCAAGAGGACCGGGGAAGGTCCTAGCAGCCAAGATAGGGAGGAGAGGAAAACTAAAGCAAAACACGATACAAGGAGACAACGAATTGAGGAAAAAGGTGTCTCATTAACCCTAATTAGCATGTAAATTATAAAAAAGTTAAAAACTTTTAATTAGGGTTTGTGCATAAGCTAGGGTTTTATGTGTATACTATCTGAAATTTCAGAGTTTTATGTGGAATTGCCAAAAAATATGGGAAGCAATCTGTCAAAGCTTAAACTAACAAGGGACGCAAGTGTAATATAATCAAGAAACCACCAAAAACAACAAGAAGATTAGCACCACTTCCAACAAAATAGCACCGTCCGGACGGTGGTCCTTGGCGGTTCAACTCGATCCTCCACCTCATCCTTGCATGCTTGCCTATATTTATGTGTTGCCTCCTTCATCTTGAACTGGTTGGTGTGGAGATCTTGGGAGAAAAAAATAATTTAAGAGGAAGAAAAGAGAGAAAGTCATAAGAAAATTCGAAGATCCAGTTCAACCTACTCTCCAACCAAAACTCTGCTATTTCTACATTTTTGTTATGTCTTTCTAGTTCGAGAATTGAACTGCCACCACTTTTGTGTCTTAATTGATATTAAGGGTGGTTGTATTTCAACTATTGTGAGAGAAGTGTTAGTGTCTGTATTTTATTTACTATTGTAAAGAAAATTACCCGCACTTCTTATTTGTTTATAGCAATGGAGCGTGAGTAGTTTACTTATACCCTTCAGTATGGGGTAAACATATGTATAGTATTTATTAAGTTATGCAAATGCCGATGTTAAATTATGCTATATATATATATATACCTCCCTTAACTGATGGATGGTTATATTTGTAATATGCTCATGGTTATGAACACCGAGCAGTACTTAATATTCTATACCATATTATCTACTATTATGTACTTCATGATGATACAGTGATGTACGTAATTGGGTGTTACTACGTAGCCCGAAATTATGTTATCAGTGAATCGTCAATTTGTTGATTGAATATCTACAGTGTTCCAACTAATTGGCTTGACCTCCTGGTGCACTGAGGATGTTTTACTGTTGCATGGTACAAAGTTATCAGATGAATAACCTAAGTGTTCCAATTGAATGGATTGACCTTCTGGTTCACTAGGGCTGTTTAACTGATACATAAAAATGCAAATCGATTAACTCAAGTATTCTTCTTGAATGGCTTGTCATTCTAGTTTACTTGAGTCAGTTAATTGTTGCTTATACCTACCAGCTAACCTAAGAGGTAGCAGTGTTATGGTTTAATATACATCAGACCTACCAGTTAACTTTCCAAGTGATAGGAAAAGTTAAATGTTGTAAGGTGACATTTCCAGTACTTAAACAAATATAAAACATGTAGGATCCCTAAACTGAAGGGTACATTTCATATCATTATTTTCACCAGTTTACCTACGCACTTTATTTACTTAAACTAGTTATCAATCTAAGCTCACAACAGAAGTTATCTTATGTTCTACTAATTTATTAACACCTTTACTATTTTTATTTTAAATTGCAATTATTAAAATTCTTCACGGGATCGATCTTGGGCTTAAATCGAGAAAACTATAATTTGACAACTTACACTTAGGTGTATTATATTGAATATGTCGAATCAAGTTTTTGGCACCGTTGCCAGGGAGTTATGCTAATTTGAAATTAAATTAGTAGGGAAGTTGTTTACTTGTATTATATGTTTATAGAGTGTTTGTTTACTGTTAATAGTTTATGTCTGTTCATTCATCAGTAGGTTCTATAAATCATTCATCTCCTTCGTCTTCATCATCTTCGTCTACACAAGCATAATTTGAATTAAGTATGGCTCAAAATGTACCTAGTGAGCAACAGCAGGAAGTAGTTCAAAATGTTCGATCATTAAGAGAATATTTACATCTCACGCGAACTAATGTGTAAAATCCGGTAAATTTAAACTTTTTTAAAAAGGGCAAAACGGTAATTTATTGCAACGGTACGGGTTGAAAACTTGAATTTTTCTAGATCTCGGATGATGAAACGGACCTCGTCATTGGATTCCTCTTGCAAAATCTAGTTACCCTATCAAATTTCATCGAATTCTGAGATAGTCAAAGTTTTTGCGTTTTACGAGGCAGTTGAGTCTCAGGTGACCCAAAAATCAGATTTTTGAAAAAATTTCAAAAGTTGAGAATTAATTAAATTAAATTTAAAATAAAAAATATTTTAAACTTGAATCAGGACAAAATTTAATCATTTCGGGGTAAAAACGGACCCGGGGAAAATAGGGCTATGTGGCACGTTATGGACCAAGTATTGAGAAATATAACTAAGGGGGGAAATCTGAATTTCTCTCCCCCCCCCCCACACACTCAGCCGTTACCCAATAGAAGAATAGAGGGAAAGAGCTTGGATCCTCCACCTTCTCTTTACGATCTACAAAGATCGAGTGCTCGGATTCAGTCGGGCCAAGAACAAAGGTTGCTTTCCTTATCAAGGGCTATGCGACCACACCAAAAACAACGGATTTTACCAAAGATCAAGGTATGATATTTTTGGTAGCTTGGGATTTGGGCTAGAAGCGGGTTTTTGGGACTTTCTATAGTCGTTCCTTGCGCTTCAAGAGGTATGGTTTCCTTCCTACTTGGGTTTATTTTACAACCTAGGGTGTTGTATGTAATGGGTAGGTTGAGAGATATATATCACTTGCCTATGGATGTGGAATTGATGGAAATTGATGAAATGGGTATGGAAAAGGTATAAAAAATGAATTCCTAGCTTGGAATTGATATATGTAGTGATTGCGTGTGTAATTCCATGGAATTTGGTACCTTGGGGTTATATGAATTTGCCCTAAAATGATTCATGAAAAATTTGTATAATGTGGGCATGCTATGTGTTTAATTTATGCTTTAGAAATTAAGTGTGTTATTGGCATATATGAAATAACATGCTTATGGATTATGATTGGATATGAACATGTTGATATATGCTCTTGATATATTAACATTAAGATGAAATTTGACTAATATATTCATATGATATGAGTGGCCATCAAATATGAAAATATATGTTAATGTTGCTTATATGACATTCATTACATGTGGGCATGACATTGAAATAGAAATGCAGCATTACATTGCATATGAAGGAAGACATCGTATTTTATGGGTGTGGGTGCATGGTTGGCATCAAACACCACGTAGGTGGATGATGAGTGGGCTCGGGAAAGTTGGATTGAATATCCAGCTGAGTCGCAAGGTTGCATGAAAAGAATTGGGTCGGGATAGCAAGAAGGGCTAGACTACCCCTCAGGTGAGAGATCTAGTATTCGAAAACGCACTTCCGTTAGTATAAGAGCCCATAAAGTGTGTCGGTGTACGCAGAACCGTTGGTGGAAGTCCAGGAATTCCGTGTCGGTTGGGTGATCGTTGGTGAAAGTCCATAAATTTTAAAAAATTTTAATATGGTCATTGGATGAGTGAGACCAATGACAGGGGTTGGGGAGCCCCGTTTTAATACTCATGACATTGCATGGTGGAAAGGAGCCAGTGAGAGCTCGGGTTGAGTTGCATGAGTGGGTATCATCTCATATCATGGCAAGACATGTTAGATTCCACCATAGATTGATTAGTCTTGATTGGAACGGTTGTTGTTTGTGAAATGTTGCATGTGAACATTGCATATGCACTTAGGTTGGGAATAGCCTCTATAGAAAATACTCTACTGGGCGTAACTCACCCTATATAGGAAAACATTTCAAGGGCGGGATATACACCAATGGAGGGCCCTTAGACGGTGCCTCAAAGATGAAGAAAGCCAACTTGTAGCTTATATAGCACATTTTGTTTAATTTTTGGATTTTATAATATTATTGTGTGAAAAACAATTATGTAAATGAATAATAATGAACTTGTATAAGTGTGGTTTAATGTAGAAAACTTCATTATGCATGTTTTGGGATGAAAATGAGATGATTTGGAATGGATTGGAAATGAAGAAGGAAGCATTTACAGAAAAACAGGCAAAACCTTCTGGAAGGTCGATGAAAACCTTCCGGAAGGTTAATGTGAATTTTTATCCAACAGACAAAACCTTCCGGAAGGTCGAAGAAAACCTTCGGGAAGGTTAATGTAAATTGTCATCCAGTAGGCAAAACCTTCCGGAAGGTCGATGAAAACCTTCCGGAAGAACTTTTCCTGTAAGTAAAACCTTCCGAAAGGTTTTTCAAAAATCTGAAATTTTAAGAATAATTTGTCATGTTTTTGGGTTATGTGTTCCCTCATCCAAATGATGTCAACGAACAATAATGGAGTATAAATTGTGATGTTTTAGACCTTGGATGGGTCTAGTGACTATGATGTACTCAAGTTAAGCAATTGGGAGTTCCCGGTCCTAGGGAGACCGTGTCCAAACCTTTTTATTATTGAGTCATGTTGTCAGGACATGTGGCATTCACGGGTATTTTCGTGGGTTGATGGGTGATCAACGGGTTAACAAAGGACCCCCAGATTTTGAGGTGTCACATAATGTTTCGTCCTGTTTTGCTTTTCCCACAGACGCTCCAAATATTAATATTAAGCCAGGGACAATACAGTTATTACCACAGTTCCATGGTTTGGAAACTGAAAATTCTTATGTTCATAAGAATTTGAGGAAGTTTGTGAAATTCTACAAGATAATTCTAAAATGACTTGATTAAAACTTTTTCCTTTTTCTTTGAAAGATAAAGCTAAAATATGGCTTAATTTTTTAAGAGCTAATTTTATTACAAGCTGGCAAGCTTTGCAAACTGATTTTTTTAAAACCTTTTTTCTTGTGCATCTTACTAATGCATTAAGACGTCAAATAATGAATTTTTATGTAAAAGAAGGGGAAACATTTTATCAATGTTGAGAAAGATTTAAAGATTTTCTCCAAGCTTGTCCATATCATGCATTTGAAAACTAGACTTTAGTTGTTTTTTTATAATACTTTTCCTTCTATAATGAGACGATTTGTTGAAATGATGGCCTAAGGGGAATTTATTAGTAAAAATCAAAAGAAGCAGTTCAATTTTTGATACTATTTCTGAGAGTTCCCAGATGTGGGACTCGACTTCTTCAAATATAGTGGAAACTAAGCCATCTACATCCAAAAGAGGAAAATATGAGTTAAAAGAAGATGATAATTTAATAGCTAAAATGACTAATTTATCTCGAAAACTAGAAACCTTAGAGATGAAAAAAATTATGTAAGTGTTTGTTGTTTCTTCTACTGACCAAATATGTGAAATTTGTGCATTGTGAAAACATCCTGTAGGAGAATGTCCAACTATACCCGCATTTAAAGAAGTTTTTGATTAAACAATCTAATGTTATTCTAACTTATAATAAGCCTTTATCCAAATCCATATTCTGATAGTTACAATCCAGGATGGAGAAATCATCCAAATTTTAGTTGGAGAAATACACAACCCACAAATTAAACACAAGGTCCACCACAGCCACATAATCAACAACAATATCAACCTTACCAACCTCCACATAGAAGGACTCTAGAAGACACTATGAACCAATTTATTTAAAGTCAAATAAGTTTTAATACTCAAACAACTCAATAATTTAATGAGTTTAAAGCTCAAACTTCACAAAGTATTAAAGATATTAAGAGTCATTTAGCTAAGTTGACTCAGTCTTTTAGTACCTAAGAAAAGGGAAAATTTACATCTCAACCTAAACTTCCATAGAGTCAAGCTAATTCTATGTCATTTGAACATTCTCCAAGTCAAATACAAGCAATCACAACACTAAGAAGTGGTAAGGTGATTGAGAGAACTATAAAACCTAAAATTTCCAAGAAAATACATAAGTCAATTCCTGTTAATGAACCACTTGAACCTGAACCTTCAGTCGAAAAACAACTAGAACTCCGAAATGAGGAAGATCATTTGTGTCCTATTCAGTTACCTTTTCCTCAAAGGATCAAGAAGCCTTCATCTGTAAAACATCATTCTAAAATTCTTGAGCTATTTAAAGAGGTAATGATTAACATTCCATTGTTCGATGCGATTAAACAAGTTTCAGCTTATGCCAAGTTTTTAAAAGATCTTTGCACATTAAAAAGAAAAACAAATGTACCAGAGAAAGCATTTCTAATAGAACAAGTTAATACTATAATACAGCATAACACTCTTCTTAAGTACAAAGATACAGGTAGTCCTACAATCTCATGCATCATTGGAAATGTAAAATCCGGGTAGATTTAAACTTTTATGAATAAAGGGTAAAATGGTAAATTGTCACCATGATTCGGGTTGTAAATCTGAAATTTTTTGTAACTTGGATGACAAAACGGACCTCACCATTGATTCGTCTCGCGAAATCGAGTTACCACGTCAATTTTCGTCGAATTCTGAGATAGTCAAATTTTTCACGTTTTACGGAGCGATCGGGCTTCGGGTGACCCTGTACACGAATTTTTTTTATAAAATTTTAAATTTTGGGCAATAAAATAAGATAAATTGAAATAAAAATAATTTAGATTTAAACCGGGGCGAGATTTAATTGTTCGGGACAAAAACGGACCCGGAATTAAAAATGGACATGTGGCCAATTGTGGGCCAAGTGTTCTAAAGTATAAATAGGGGGAAAAATCAGATTTTTCCCCCATTGTTCAGCATCCTCTTCAGCCGATAGAAAAGAGAGGGAAAGGAGAGGGACAGCTTCAACTTCTCTCTATGATCTACATAATTCTAGTGCTCAAATCCGCTTGGACCAAGAACAAAGATCGTTCTCCTCGTCAAGGGCTACGTCTACGTATCAAAAGGAAGTGATTTCACCGAATAATCAAAGGAAGAATTTTTGGAGATCAAAGCTTTTGGGTTGGTTTTGGTGTTTTAGGGGTTTTCTACACTCCTAAGAGGTAGGGGTTATTCCTACTTTGGATTATTCTTACCTTAGGTGTTGCTAGACTAAGGGTGAAAATTATGTATATGCATATGTATTGTTATACATATATGTCTATGGGTATGAAAGTGAAAAAAAAATTAGCATAGGAATAGCTTAGGCTAGCTTCTAGCTTGAATTTGGTATATGGAGGTTCCATGTGATTATTTTGTAACTTGGTGAAAACTTAAGGCATGCTATGTGTTTTATAAACTATGCCTTGGAATGTGTTATGTGAATACATGACTTGAATGACTATAAGATGTTTGATAAAATGCCCTAGTGAAATTGAGTGTGTTACTTGCATGATGCTATGTTATAACATGCTTGGGTGATTGTGAAATCATATGCTTAGGATATTGTTTTTGGATGAAGAGTGTTATTGACATATGCATGAAATGATATATTGAGCATAATGAGATATGGTAGTTATATACTTATGATACAATTGCATTGATGTATGAAAATGTTTATATGTTTGTCATAAGCATATTGAGCATTATTTTGTGTGCAATGGAACATCACATTGCATTTGCACGGAAGTGTCTCATTACATGAGTGAGTGCATGTTTGACGTCAATACCACACTTGGTGATTGACGGAAGGCTTGGGAGAGTTGGGTCGAGGACTTAGCTAAGCCGCTTGGTTGCATGATGAATTGGGTTGGGGTAGCAAGAAGAGGCATGACGACCTCTCGGGTGCAAGACCCGGTGATTGGGCTACGCACTCCCTTGGCTCGGCCCATAAAGTGTGTGGGTGTATTCGGAACCCTCGGTCGAAGTCCGTAAATTTCGTGTGGGTTGGAGGCCCTTGGTGTAAGTCCATGAACATCCACCCCTATACAAGACCCTAGAGTGATTAACGCCATTGTGTGTAACATAAATGGTGGTTTCGACTAAATTGACACTTGCATGTGTTGGGGAGCCGGAGAGAGCTCGGAATAAAGTTGCATGGGTGAGTGTCACTTCATTCCATGGCATAGCATTGTTGCATTCCATCATAGGATGCATAAGTGTGAGAAATGCTTGGTTGTATGTTTGTGTGATGATTACATGAGCATGTGCATCTAGGGGAAGAGTAACCTCTATAGGTTTATCTCTATTGGGCGTTGTGCTCACCCTATACGGGAAACAATTTCAGGTACGGGACACGTTCCGGTGGATGGCTCTCATTCGGGGGCTCTTGGTTGAAGAAAAGCCGGGTTGTGGCTTTTGAATTTAGTTTTTGTAAAACTTTTGGTTAATTTCCATTTTGGCATGTAAAAGTATGGAAATAGTTGTATTAGAACTTGTATTGACTATATTTGGTATCAAATAGATGTTGTATAAGTTTTGGATAACTTGGATTGGTTTGGATTGGTTTTGGAATGGATTGATTTGGGGTTGAAATCATACACAGTTTACACAGAAATTTCAGACACTGCTTAGTGTTTGAGCCATAACTTTTTATTGTGACGTCCAAATGATCTGAAATTTTTACAGTAGGTAGTAGACACCTAGGGCTACAAAAGTGTTTTTATGAAATTTTCTCAATTCCACTTCTAAACAGGTCAAAACCGCACTGGAAGTTGCAGCAGAACAGAAACTGCATTTTCTGTTCGAACGTAAAGTGACGTTCGAATGGTGCGAGTTTTGAACAGCAAAACCAGCAGAGAACCAAATGTACTGGGAGCTACCTATTTTTCAAAACCAAGGGACGTTCGAATGTGAATAGTGCTGTTCGAACGGTGACTCTAAAACCGAAATTTTTCAAACTATGCACTAAGCTTCCAGGCTTGGATTTCTTTGATTTAAAGAACACCAATGGACTTGGATTTCTCTAGTTCCAAGGATACAAATGGACACTAATTGAGGTATATTGAGGCTTATTAGACCTTGGTGGATTTAAATGATAACTATTACATATATGCACTAATGTTAAAGTAACCTTGCATGTTTTGCTATAAATATGGATAATTGGACCCGGTGTGGTCAATGTTTACTTATAAATGGACCCGGTGCGGTCATTGTTTATATTGGGCCTCAGATGGGTCATGTGAGTTATGTTGCACAGGTTGGGTATTGGGTAGAGTTCCCTGTACAAAGGAGACTCTGCCCAAATTTTGTTAAGTTATGGACCTCGGTAAATGGGACATAACGGTGTGATATCGAGTCACTCGGTATTTACGGGTATTCCGCGGGTTGATGGGTAATCAACGGACCCCCGGATTTTGGGGTGTCACAGCTTGGTATCAGAGCCTAGGTATGCGAATTACCTAGGGCTTGGTTGGGCATGGGTCTAGACCATTACATTCCATATGCATTTCATGTTAAGTTCTCTACTTACTATATGCTATGTGCTACTTGTTATGTGAATTATATGCATGGTAGAATGTATATGGAAAGGAGAAACACTAGGGTTAGAAAACTCAAGATTATGTTTTAATGTGTAAATGTTTACTAGTAGGTGGCACACGCACTACTAGTAAAACAAGGAGGAAAAAAATCGTCAAGTTTAAATACTTGATGCCTAACTTGGGATATTAAGTAACTGATCTATTGCTATCTTATGTGTGTGTAGATGGAAAATAGAGGAAGAGGAAGAGGACGTGGCCGAGGCCGAGGCGGTGGCCGAAACAACAACCAACCACTTCCGGCCTTTGATCACCAAGCCTTTGTAGAGGCTATTGGTGAGGCAGCGGCGACGATTGCACAGGCTAGTGCTACAGCCGCTACCATTGCACAGACTGGTGCAAATATGGGACACGGAGGCTCGAGTAACCTCCAGAGGTTCAAAGCCCATAATCCTCCGGTCTTTTTGGGAGGGGCGGATCCAATGGTAGCCGATCGTTGGATTCGACAAGTGGAGAAGATCTTGAGTGCTATGGAGATCACTTCCGATGCCACCAAGATAACTTTGGCAACTTTTCAGCTGGAGGGAGAGTCCCAGCTATGGTGGGATTGGGTCAAGACCTCAAAGAACTTGGAGATAATGACTTGGGTAGAGTTCAAGGAACTCTTTATGGGAAAGTATTTCCCGGCGACCGCTCGACACGCTAAGGCCAAGGAGTTCCTAGAATTGAAGCAGGGGACTATGAGTGTGCTAGAATACGTGGCCAAATTCACTGAGTTGGCCCGTTTTGCTGATGATTATGTGGCCTCAGACAGGGCCAAAGTACAGAAGTTTGAGGATGGACTGAAGTTGTCTATTCGAGGCAAGATTGTGGGACTTCTCCTGCAAGACCTTGATTTGATGGTCAAGACTGCAATGACTATCGAGAGAGAGGTGGAGGACGCGCGCAACATCCGGGAAGCGGGTGTTAAGGACAAAAGGAAGGAGGGTCAATCATCTTCTTCAGGTGCAGGAAAGAGGCAAAGGACTTCTATTCCACAAGGGTCTCAGGGGCAGAGCCGCGGCTATCAAGGCCAAGGCCAGGGCCGATTCTCTCAAGGTGGGGGAAACTTCAGGACCACCTTCCAGACGGGTCAGAAGACTTGCTATTTTTGTCACCAGCCGGGTCACATCAGAAAGGAGTGTCCTCAACGGCAGGGATCCCAGAGCTATGGGACATCCCAATCCCAGCCTTCTGTGGGCCAGTCGCAGATACAGAGTGTTCCTCCTTACCCCACTATGGGTCAAAGGAGTCAGTACCAATCTCAGGGTGCTGCACAAGTGCCTACTACTTCACGAGCAGGGACTTCACAAACAGGCCAGATAGGCCAGGGCATGGGTCGAGGTCGAGGCTCACAAGCCGGGACATCGGGAACCCAAGGGCGTGTTTTATGCCATGGTGCCACAGACTGAGTCGACAGATCCGTCGGTAATACAGGGTACATTTCTACTCTCTCGCTTATGGGCAAGGGTATTATTTGACTCTGGTGCATCTCATTCTTTTATTGCTGCATCTTGTGTGAAAGATTTGGGCTTAGAGGTTGAGACCTTAGAGGAACCGGTACATGTGAGTTCTCCCCTAGGAGCTAGGGTGAGAGTTGATCAGATATGTCGGGACTGTGAATTAGAGATCTCGGGGATTCTACTCACTGTAGACCTTAGGGTCATGGACATGTCGGAGTTTGATGTGATCCTCGGGATGGATTGGTTGGCAGCACATCGGGTTGTCATTGATTGTGATAGGAAGAGGGTCACGGCGTATACGCCTGATGGTATTTGTTTCAAGTTCCAAGGGGAAAAGCACGATGCTTTACCCCAAGCCGTGTATGACTCACGATGGCACGGACAGTTGATGGGATGGCTTGCGAGCCTTACTTTGGAGGATGAGGTGAGACAGGAGTTGGGTCTACCTCGGGTGGTATGTGAGTACGAGGATGTATTTCCGGATGAACTACCGGGATTACCTCCCCATCGGGATATGGACTTCAGTATCGAATTACATTCGGGTACATCGCCTATCTCCATGACTCCGCATAGGATGGCGCCTGCCGAGTTGCAAGAACTCAAGGTCCAATTGCAGGAATTGTTGGACAAGGGGTTCATTAGACCGAGTACCTCACCTTGGGGCGCTCCGGTGTTATTTGCAAAGAAGAAGGACAAGACCCTTCGATTGTGTGTAGATTATCGGCAGTTAAATCGGGTTACTATCAAGAATAGGTACCCTTTGCCGAGAATTGATGACTTGTTTGATCAGCTGAGAGGGGCAAGGGTATACTCCAAGATAGATCTTCGCACCGGTTACCATCAGTTGAGGGTTAGGGAGGCAGATATCCCTAAGACGGCGTTCAGAACGCGATATGGGCATTTCGAGTTCACAGTGATGCCATTCGGATTGACGAATGCCCCGGCGGCATTTATGGATCTCATGCATAGGGTTTTTCAACCCTATTTGGATCAGTTTGTTGTGGTTTTTGTGACGACATCCTGATCTACTCCAGTCTGAGGAGGAGCATGAGGGTCACTTGAGGATTGTTCTCCAGACCTTGAGAGACCATCAGTTGTACGCTAAATTCAGCAAGTGTGAATTTTGGCTTACGAGGTGAAATTTTTGGGGACACGTGGTGTCGGCTTCGGGTGTATCTGTGGACCCGGAGAAGGTTGAGGCAGTTATGAATTGGGAGAGGCCGAAGTCAGTCTTCGAGATACGCAGTTTCTTGGGATTGGCAGGGTACTATCGGAGGTTCATTGAGGACTTCTCTCGACTAGCTCTCCTATGACCAAGTTGACCCGAAAAGAGTCAAGTTTGAGTGGAATGACGCTTGTGAGAAGGCATTCCAAGAGTTGAAGAGGAGGCTTACATCAGCTCCTATTCTGATAGTTCCGGAAAGGGACAGAAGTATACGGTATACTGTGATGCCTCCAAGGACGGACTTGGATGCGTCTTGATGCAGTCCGGGAGAGTGGTAGCTTATGGTTCTCGCAGTTAAAGACCCGAGCAGCAGAGTTACCCCACACATGATATGGAGTTGGCAGCCATTGTCTTTGCCTTGAAGGCTTGGCGCCATTATCTATACGGTGAGCAGTTCGAGGTATTTTCAGATCACAAAAGTTTGAAGTACATCTTTACACAGCGGGACCTCAACATGAGGCAACGCAGGTGGATGGAGTTTCTGGAGGATTATGACTTCACCTTGCATTACCATCCCGGTAAGGCAAATGTGGTGGCTGATGCACTCAGTCGGAAACCACGGGGATCCTGGCTAGAGTGGCTTCCGAGAGTGGCAGATGCTCGAGACTGTGGGACAGTTCGGGCTATGTTATATGGGTCACAGGCTCAGGGTATTTTGGGGAGTTTGATAGCTACGCCTTCCCTACTGAGCAGGGTTATTGAGTCCCAGAGTCAGGACACAGAGCTATTGTCTATCCGGACCGTGTACAGGCAGGTACAGGTGACGAGGGCTGGGCCATTCACTCGGATGTGTAGTCTTCGGTATCGAGGAAGGGTTGCGGTTCCTCAGTTGGCGGATCTGAAAGAGGAGATCCTTAGGGAGTTTCATTGCTCCCGTTTTGCGGTTCATCCAGGGGGCACAAAGATGTATCATGATCTTCGTCGCCAGTATTATTGGAATGGGATGAAGCGGCAAGTTGGTAATTTTGTTAGTAGATGTCTCACGTGTCAGCAAGTGAAGGCTAACACCAGAGACCAGCAGGGTTACTCCACCATTGGAGGTAGCTGAGTGGAAGTGGGAACATGTTACGATGGAATTTGTG
>CAUOFW020006411.1:0-24093 GCA_963454935.2 Ilex paraguariensis
AATAACTTCCACAACAGCTGTAGTCTTAACCCATCACAATTTTCATTAACAATTCAAGTATTACAATTTCATAGTTCCTAATAAACTATAATAAAAAAGGAAGAAAAATATGCAAGAGATCATAACAAGAAGCCTCATAATTTTGATATCCAAATTCTAGGGTTCCAAAAATCACAATTTCTTTGAACAAGAAAAAGTAGTTAATTGAAAACCAAATTTAATCAATAATAGGAATTTTTGAATTCCAGAATCAATAGGTCTTTCACCATAAAACATGTGTTTAGGAAAAACAAGGGTTTTGAAAATTTAAGAACATTGTTTCTTGAATGTGAGGCCCGCATCTAGTTGAAAACCACATGTTACTAAAAAAAAGGAATGAAGAATGAACAGTTAGTTAACATAAAATAGTCAAGAAGTTTCAAAACATACATAAATCATACCCTAAGTCTCAATGAAAGAACTTGAGAAGAATTACCTACCTCTGATCAAGTGATTGTGTGTTGCTACATGTATTTGACACAATCCCCGTGTGTTAATCCTTTGCGTGTGCCCTTCATAGTTCCTCTTTTTCTTGCTCTTAGAAGTTATTAGTCTTGTTGGGAGTGAAAAGTAGATAAAAGAATATCAAATTGTGGCCCTAAGGTATATATAAGGTGAAAAACGGAGAAAAGTTTGAGAAATATACTTTTGTAGCCCTTGAAGTCTACTTTCTATTGTCCAAATTTCAGATCATTCGGACATTGGGATAAAAAGTTATAGGGAAAATACTAAAGTAGTGTCTAATTTCTTTATATTTGAATTCTCTCCAAAATATGCTTTAACTATGGAATACTTCCTACCTTTTAATATACCTCATGTTACGTCTCTGCTTGATGTTTTCCATTGTAGTATCTTAACCTCTAGACATCATCCCTCAATGTGATTATGTCTTATAGGGATAAGGGAGTGTCACCCTCCCTCGGAATGATGCAAGAAATGAGGCAACGGAATAATGTGGAAATGAAATAAACAAAATGAATGTGTGTGTGTACAAAAGTGCTCCCTAAGTGCAAGGAGTCTTTTGTGTGTCATTGTTTTCCTTGGAAAAGTATTCCAAGGTCGTCTCCTCAGGGAAGGAAGGGAATTATATGAAGGTGATTTTGTGCAAAAAGGAAAAGTGTAAAAATCTTTGAGTTTGAATTTGAGTTTTTGTGATTTTTTTTTGGGTGAAAATGAAAGGAAAACAAGTGTTGGCTAATCCAAAGAGATCATTCCAATGGGAATCCCAACTCAACTCGAAACCTTCCTCCAATGGTGCATAGATCAACGATTGATTCGTGGGAAGCTAGGGACGAGATAGAATGAGTATCTAAGCATAAACTATGACCAGGCCTACGGGATATCAAAGGCTCACCATCTCATCCACCCTCAATCCAGTCAAATCGAACCATCGTACACTGAGAGGAGGCAAGAAAATGAGTTAAAATGGAAAGCCCAAAAGGAGGTCTCCCTTGGATTAGTCAACTAAAAAGCTAGCTACTCATGAAAGGAAGAAACAAATACATAATATAAAGAGACATAATATTGAAATGGAGCATGAAACTTAACTTAATGAAAGAAAACTTGAACCATAAAGAAAGAAATACAATACCCATTTTAAAACTAAAAATGAAGAAAGCTTGAAAACATTAATGGTGAAATGAAGAACATGTAACTAAACTTAAAATGACCTTGAAGTAAATGACATTAAGGTGTAAGAGTTAAGGATTACAAGAGATTAAAAGCTCACCACAACTGAAATGGAAAGGAAAATGCAAAAACATAAGCTTTCTAATTACTATTCATCATCTTCTAAATTGAGCTAAGACTACTCCTAAGCTTAGGTAGCCACCCTTCAAATGTGAATGAAATGTTGAATATACGGTGAAGACTTGATGCAATTTCGTCCATGAGGCTTCCCTAGCCTGTGAGAGCAGACCTCCCATCAATGGGAGGTGATTTGAAGGCTTGGACAGGCTAGGAGAAGCTTAGCATGCAACTCTCCTGGCAGCCCCCTTCTCTCCCATCCTCTTTAATGCAATGGCTTCCAAAGTTTTCAATTAGGGTGTAGGAGGCATGTAAATATGTAAGGGTTGTCAGGGGACAAGTGGGAGAATCGATGGTGGGACCCCTAAGCAAGTGGAGCATGAGTTGCAGGCGTTCTGGGCATTTTGCGCAAAACCTTCTGGAAGGTCGATTCTAGTAGGCAAAACCTTCCGAAAGGTCTTTCGGAAGGTGACAGCTCAGGACCACTTTTAGTAAAATTTCCATCACCTTTGATCCAACCGTTGGACTAAGCTCAAATTTTGACACAATACAGAAGACATTAAGATCTACAACTTACAAGATTTGCACTTTTTCATATTTGAAGTGGATCATGGTCAAACATAGAAAAAACAGCGGTACTATGTCAAGACCTTAGGAAACCAGTGGGCTAAACCTTCCGGAAGGTTTATGGCCAAACCTTTCGGAAGGTTTTCATTCAAATTGTATTTTTCTTGGTTTCTTCACCTTCCAAGCCTCCCTATCCTCATTCAATGTATCCATCTCTTCACCACACATTCACACTTAGTTGCAAAGCCCTAAAAGCCTTCATTTATGCTATAATTAGCTGCAACATCAAACTTTCCACATTATTCCTAACTTTAGTTAATTCTAAATAATTAAATGCAAAAGTTGAGTTAAAATGCATGTAATGAGGTCGTCAAATATGCAATATTATGCGCTCATCAGTCTCCAAAGATTTCTCGACCTTCCAAATTCACCGATGGCCTTATTTTGACCTAAAAAATATTTAGAAACTTATCTAGCCCCTTTCTCAAGTTTAAACGCCTCTGAAACACAAACTTCATGATCAATTTATCTCCCAATTATTTATATCTATTCTTACAATGTATATGGTTCATTCTTACATCGTTACATATATGAGCAATACTAAATAATTATGTCACTATATTAATATGAATATGTGGGGGTTTATACTTTGTCACACCCCCTACACCAGATATAGTACACATATAGTCTATTCCAGTGGAGTGGACCCCATGCACCAATCAATAACTTGTCACTCTGTGCAAGATATTAAATATTTCATGGCACAGACAACAACCAACATGCTCACATATACTCGCATAGCCCATTTACAAAAAAATAAATACATACATTTACATTAAAACCTTGTTCAACCCTTAATCAACGTACTTAAACTCTACATCTGATAATAATACAAATTTACATGTCTAAATGTTTACAAAATTTGACATCATTTCTCAACTCTAGATTCCCCGACTCTCTAGCACTGAGTAATGGACTTCATTCTTCTCCCAGTTCCTTGAAAACCACAAATTGTGGGGGAGTGAACACACCATGCTCAATGAATCTACTTTTTTTTTGTTTTATAGATAAACATACTTCACACACTAGCATTTTAACTTGTAAGTATCAACAGATAATATTGACAAACCATCACACATAGTACTTTCACATATTCATAGTTATTTGCAACTAAGGCCACAACTTAGCCATTTATGCTATATTTATGCCATCTAGGCTCACTTTGCCACTTTGGCTTAATAACGCCACTATGGTCAAAAATTGTCACTAAGGCCAAACAATTGCCCTTCATGGGCTATACTAGCCAATAGGCTATTTGCACATCAATAAGGCTTTAAGATTTCACATAATCATTGTCAAATAATAACTTACCACATATTTGATACTAAAAATTGGTGTTAGCCATAGCGACTACTTTTACTATCTCTGAGCCACATATCAATTAGAGATCAATAATCATCACAATATCACACTCACACATAATAACAAATAAGCATATTTTAATTATTGCCTGTCACATGAAAAAACACACTTACCTCGGTTTAAATTCCAACCTAGACTCAATCCTTTTAGGTTGTCTTAGGTGAATCCAACGCTGGCATCATCGTATTTACACCTAACATGCACCACCATAGGTCTCATAAATGTCATTTACAAATATATGATATTACACTACACATGCATGAGTGATTAATCAAGTTTAGCCTAATACTTTCTTAACACCCCTTTTATTTACTATTGTATATTGAATCCTTAGGTTTAGTGAGGTTTTAGTAGATAAATAAAACTAATTACAATTGATTCAAACCCATTAAAATGCATAAAGAAGGTTTGAGGTTGAGTGGACAATGTATCATAGATGATACGACAAAATAGTGATAGTTCATGTTCCTACCGGTAGATCAATATAAGTCCTACAGGTAGAACATCTCACAGTATATTATTCTTCTGGTAGGTCACCTTTTTCTACCTGTAGCAGTCAGTCAGAGTTGCATCCTACTGGTAGATCTTTACTTCCTACATGTAGAACACCTCAAGAATATTGTCCTACTGGTAGGTTTTCACTTTCTAATAGTAGAAACCTTAATAGAACATCGTCCTACTAATATGTTTTCACTTTCTACTGGTAGAAGTTTAACAAAACCCTATTTTAATTCCTTCTTCTTCCTTCTCTTCAACCCAAAAATTTCCAACACCAACCATCAATCCTAACCATGTTTTTTCATGGAAAACCATAAAAATAACATACCCATATCACAATTACAACCAAAACCCAAACCATCCCTTACAATCATAATTCAACACCCAAAACCCAACTCATGCTTTTAATAGTAAAACACATGAATTTCCAAGACATTTACTTACCAAAAGAAGTTACTTCCAGACAATTCTTTTGAATTTCTTTCTCCCTTGAATTTGTTTGACCTTTTTCCCTTTCTCTTCTTTCTTACTTAAAACACACACACACACACACATACCAATATATATATAGAAAGAAATAGGTTTAAGGAAGAGACAACTGTCTCTTATGACTCACCTATCTAATCATAAATACACCAAGTCCCCCTTTTGTTTCCCTTGCTCACAAAAATAACCCATAATTTAAAACAATTAATGATTTACACCCAAATGTCCGGCACTTTAATTAATTCCCATTCATACTCTCTATCTCATTGAAATACAATCATAAAGTTCTTTAGTTAGAAACATATCTAATTTTCTAGGTTTATTTCTCACAATTCTAACTTCACACAATTATAAACAAATTACACTTTGACCCACCATATTTATGAAATGCAATGTTATGCATGCTCGGGTCTGTTTGGTTGTTTCCATTGTTCCCAATCTCCAAACACCAACTTGGACAATGTGTGTATAGCTTATATGGATACGGAAGTGTCACTCTCCCTCGGGTTTGATGCAAGATATGGGAAAATGGTGTGTGGAATGAAATCTGTGTGTGTCTGTGTGTGAACAAAAGTGATCCCAAAGCGTAGAGAGAATTTCATGTGTCATGTTTTACTTGGAAATCGTATTTCAAGGTCGTCTCTTAAGGGAAGGAGGTGAATCGTGTTGAAGGTGATGTTGGTAAAAAGGGTAAAGTGTAAAATTTTTTTGATGTTTGATGTTTGGTTTGTGATGATGTTTTTAATGAAAGATAAATAGAAAACAAGTGTTGGCTAATCCGAAAGGGTCATTCCAATGGGAATGCCAATTTAACTCAAGACCTTCCTCCAATGTGCCTAGATGTTCGATTTATTCGTAGGAAGTGCGGGACCAAAATGGACGTGAGGATTCAAGCATACTCCATGACAATGTCTACGGTGTATCAAGAACACAACCATGTCCACACTCAACCTAATCAAATCGAGTCATTGTACACTACGAGAAGGAATAAAAATGAGGTGAGGAGGAATGAAAATGAGTTGAGAATGACATACCCAAGGGGAATTTTCCCTTGGATTAGCCAACTATAAACTTAGCTACTCATATTTAAAGCAAGGATATAGATGTAATAGAAATACATTATAAAGGAATGAAGATTGTAACTAAGTTAATGCAAGAAAATATAAACTATGAAGTGAAATATGCAATACCCATTTTAAGACTTGAAAATGAAGAACTTGAATGCATTAATGGTGAAATCCAAAATGTAAGACTAAACTTGAAATGTGCTTGTAATAAATGACATTAAAGACATTAAATGAAGCTTACAAGATCCTTACAATAAATTACAAGTAAAAGGATGGAAGAAAATGCAAAAATATCAACTTCTCTCTCTAGCACTATTCATCTTCTTCCTTGGAGCTTATCTCTCTATATTGCAATATGTAGCCCCCCCTTAGCCTGTGTGATTAATCTCCCATCAATAAGGGGCTGAAAAGATGGAGTGGGTAGGCTAGCACATGCCTATCCTGCACACCCAGCTTCCCCTATTCTCTCTCTCCTCATTTATGTCCAAGCATCTAAAAGTCCAAGCTAGGGTGAGGAGGGGGTGTCATGTGTGTAAGGAGTGTCAAGCACAAGTGGGAGACCCAATGGTGGGACCTCCAAAGTTGTAGAGCTTGAGATGCAGATTTTGGCGCATTTCAGTAAAACCTACCGGTAGATTGCAAAAAACCTACTAGAAGGTTTTACTCCAGCAGGTAAAAAATATTGTAGTTTTGCGGTAGGTGCAAGTCCAGTAGCCAAAATATGGTACTGGTAGGTTTTCCCTTGTTTTGCTAATTCCTTGATTCCTTCACCTTCAGAGCTATCGTCAAGCCTCATTCTTAACTCCATTCATCTTAAGCACCATGAGAGGGCTTAACTAACATCATTTAACCCCTTTTATCTACAAACATACTTAAACTCCATTAATAGCACAAACATTGTAATTTCGCTCATTTTAACCGTAATAGCAAGTATAAAAGGGATGTAAAAGTAAATAAGATATGCAATATTTTGTGCTAATCAAGGTCTCACATCTTTTCTCTGCATTTCTTCCATGGGAGGAAGGACTTACCTTCAAGGGGGCATAAGAAGGGGAAATCTGGTTAAGAGAGAGAAAAAGATAGGGAGGAGTTCAGAGAAGCTCACCGTAAGATTGGAGTTTTGGGTTTTCACCGAAAAGTGTTTTGAACAATCAAATGCATACTTCTAGCTTTATATGGATGTAAGAAATCTATTCACATGCTTATTTTATGAGTTGAATTAGTATAAATGCATGTTTTATGGGTTTTAAGCTTACATAGAGGTAGATTTCCATGAAATGGGTCTTGAATTTATGGGTGGTTTGTGGGTTTGGTAGTTGGGGTGTGATCTTGGAGGTCAAGCAGGGTTGTGGGGGGTTGTTTGGTGGTGATGGAGTGGAATTATAGGGGTGAAACAAGGGTGGAACTAGTATGAAGTGGTTTAAACCGGTACAACGGATGACCTGTGAGAGGATGAACTGGTACAAGGCTTGTTATACAGGCACAAGGGCCTTTGGAGTGTGATAAATCAGTAAAACATGGTTGTCATATTGTACTGGTACAACGAGGAACCATTCAATACAGTGTCTCATAGGATGCCATCTGCATGCTCGCTTGGTAACTATTGTTAACGACGAACTCTACTAAGGAAAAGTGTTCCTCCCAGCTATTCTGGAGATCAAGGACATATTCCCTAAGCATGTCCTCTAAAATCTAGATGGTCTACTCTGACTGGCCATCCTTTTAGGGATGAAAGGATGTACTCATCATCAAATGTGGCCACATAGCCCGTTGGAAGCTCTCCCAAAAGTGAGCCATAAATTTGGGATCTCAATCTGATGCTATAGATACGGGTATCCTGTGCAACCAAACTATCTCCCATATATACAACCCACAAAATTTCTCCAATGTGAAGGTCATCCACACAACCAAAGAGTGTGCCAATTACGTAAGTCAGTCCATGATTTCCTACATCACGTTATGTCCACACGAATTCTTTGGTAAGTAGGTCACATAATTCATAGTGACAGTGTTCCCACTTCCACTTAACCACCTCAAAAGGCTTAAGCAACCCTAATGGTCTCTGATGCTTAACCTTGACCTACTAACATATGAGACACCTACTAATAAAATCTCTGACGTGTCTCTTCATCCCACTTCAATAATACTGGCGGCGAAAATCATGGTACATTTTCGTGTTACTGGGATGTACAACAAAATGGGAGCAATGGAATTCCCTAGGGATCTCCTCTCTTAGATCCATAGACTGGGGAACCACGACCTTTCCCTTGAATCAAAGACTACCATCTGCGTGAATGGCCTAGCCCTCGTCACTCGTACTTGATTGTACCCAGTCTCTGATGGACAATATCTTTATGTCCTGCCCTTAGAACTCGATCACCTTGCTTAGTAAGGAAGGCATAGCCACTACACTACCCAAAGTGCCCTAAGCTTGATCTCTATAGTGCAGCCTGAACTATCTTACAGTCTCGAGCATCTGCCACTCTCGGAAAGCTATATTAGCCAAGACTCCCCATGACTTCTGGCTGAGTGCATTAGCTACCACATTTGCCTTGCCAGAATGGTAATGCAAAATGAAGTCATAATCCTTCAAGTACTCCATCCACTTGCGCTATCTCATATTGAGGTCTAGCTATGTTAAGTAGGGGTACAACTTGGGTTGGGCAACCCGATTTCAACCTGAGCCCAATCCGAAAAAATTAGAGCTTGGACAAAGGTTTTTAATACTTGAGTTGGGCTTGGGTTAAAAAACCTCAACCCGAATTCAATTTGGTCAGGGCTCAGGTTGAACCTGAATATTAAAATTGGGTTCAACCCAATTTAATAATTGGGTTCAACCCAAATTACTATTATATAAATACAATTGTATAGTTTACACTAGGGTTAATTTGAGTTAAGAATCAGTCTCTGCCTCCCTTCCCTCACACTTTCAGTCTCTCTCGATCTCTCACTCTCTCATTCTCACCCTCACTTATCTCTCATTCTCAGTCTCTCTTGGTCTCTCGATCTCTTAGTTTCTCACTCTCACCCTCAAATTAGACATATCTCTCGATCTTTTAGTCTCTCTTGGTCTCTCGGTCTCTCAATCTCTCACTCTCATTCTCAAATCAGCCCTCTCAGCCTCCTTCGTATTCGTCTCTCTCTCAGAGTAGATCTACTCTCTAAGAGTAATTTGGGTAGATTAGAGCAACCTCCTTCATTCTTATCAGAGTTCTTAGCATTCTTATCAGAGTTCTTAGCAGCCTCATTCGATCAGAGTAGATCTATTCTCACCCTCAGGTATGCGATTTTCATTTTTATTTTCACATTTTTAGAGTTAATTTTAGATGCAATTTTTTCACTCTCACACGCAATTCATTTTTATCAGTTGCAATTTTTTCACTCTCACTCTCAAAAGCACTTTATGTTTTGATTTTATACCATGGATATGCTGTTTCATATGGCATTTGTGTCAAAACAGAAATTTTCATATGACATTTGTGTTTTGGGCATGTTTCATATGGCATTTGATTTTATGGCATAGGAAATCAATACATGTCACTAATGGCAGAGACGAAGACAAATGCCGAATCTATGGCTAATCTTGCATCTGAGCCTGCATTCCAACCCTGATGAGGGGAACTTGGAAAGTCCCAGATGTCGAAAAATTTATGTTGAAAAATTTGATGTTTGGCTTGATTTCACAAAAATTAAAAAAGAAGATGGGTCAAAACCTGATCAAGTACAATGCAACCATTGCAAAAAGACTTTTCATTATGCTAGTTCACAAGGAACTAGTACAATTTGGTGACACTTATTCTAGTGTCCGAAATGTGAAAAGAATAAAGACCCTACTCAAACATTGATTAACTTTTCATCTGCAAGTGGTCCTAGTAGTAATATTAGTAATTGGAAATTTGACCAAGTAGCTGGCCGGAAAGAGGTTGCTCAAATGATAATTACTAATTAAATTCCTTTTAGTGTTGTGTAGAAAGAAGGTTTTAAAAGGGTTCTTAATGTATTGCAACCAAGGTTTAATTTGGTGTAAAGAACTACGATCACCAAAGATTGCATCAATCTTTATGAAACTGGAAGGAAAAAATTGAGATTAATTTTTGAATCCTCTGCATCATGCATTTGTCTCACCACTGATTTGTGGACTTCCATTCAAAACCTTGGGTATATTTGTCTCATCGCGCATTACATTGACAAAAAATGAATTTTACAAAAGAGAATCATTAACTTTTGTGTGCTTCCAACCCCACATCATGGTGAAATTATTGCACAACCTGTGGAGACTTGTTTATTTGGGTGGGGGATTGATAAAGTGAATACATTGACAATAGATAATGCAAGTTCTAATATTGTCGCAGCCACATCTTTGAAAAAGAGGTTGACCAAACACAATGGGTTGTTGTTAGATGGTACTATGCTTTATGTTAGGTGTTTGGGACATGTTTTGAATTTAATTGTGAAGGATGGAATTTATGAAGTTAATTGTGCTAATGTTCACATTCGTGATGGTGTGAAATATGTTAGGAGTTTCCCTCCCGCTATCAATTGTTTAGGAAATGTGTGGATATTGAGAAGATTCCATATAAGAAATCTTTGTGTTTGGATGTGCCAACACGGTGGAACTCTACTTTTTATATACTCGACACCGCTCTTGAGTACCAAAAAGCTTTTGAGTAGTTGGAAGAGCAAGATTGAAGTTTCACACTTGAACTTAAGAATAGGACTCCTACTGATGATGATTGATTGGCAGCCAAGAACTTGCATAAATTTTTGCAACAATTTTATCTTGTTACAAAGCATGTATCGGGGTCACAATATGTCATTGCTAATATTTATTTTCATGAAATGATGAGGAACCATGTATTATTACATAAATGCTTGAGTAGTGACAACGTATTCATTCGTGAGATGGTAAGAAATGATGTTGAAATTTAAGAAGTATTGTGATCATGACAAAATTAATCCATTGTTGCTTATTGCGGTAGTGTTGGATCTTTGTTACAAGTTGACGTTTTTGAGATATAAACTTTCCAAAATTTATACTCGTGATGAGGTTGATGAGTTGATTGAAAAGGTGCAAGTTATGTTGGGTAAATTGTATGAACACTACTCATTGGTTGAATTAGCTTCTTTAAAGAATGATGATGCGTCAAAAGAAGGCATTAATGTTAGAATAGATATTTCAGATGATCCAAATGTTGCACTTGATGATGATGTAGTGGATTGGGGTAAGTTCTTAGAAATTGAGCAAACCAAAGTCCTTAAATCAGAGTTAGAACGTTACTTGGACGATGCCGTTGAATTTGAGAATGGATCAAGACAAACTTTCAATATTTTGAAATGGTGGAAAGAAAAAACCTCTTCATATCGTGTGCTTTCTCACATGGCACGTGATATTTTTGCAATTCCTATATCAACCATGGCTTCGGAGTCCACTTTTAGCATGGGAGGTCATGTGCTTGATCCATTTCGTAGTTCTTTAACACCAAAGATTGTTGAGAGTTTGATTTGTACCCAAGATTGGCTAAGGAGCTATTCATCCACTGTTAAAATGGAAGAAAAGCTGGAAGAGATGGATAAAGGTATGTTTGTAACATATTGTCATATTCTATTGACCCCCTGCACTTGGGTGTACACATTTCAGATCAAGTCAAGTTTTTGGCGTCGTTGCTGGGGAACCATAAAAGGTGTTTTAAGGTAAAAGGTAAAAAGATCACTCTTTTTGTATAGATACTTGTTGCACTGTGTATAAATTTGTTTTAATTTTATGTCTGAGGACGCTCCTCACTATCAAAATTTTTTGACAGAATCTTCTAGATCTGTGAATCAACCAAAACCATCTTCACCTTGATCAGTAGCAGATTCTTGTGAAAGTAGAATGACAAATGATGAGAGACGAGGAGAAATTCCTATGAGAGAGGGGGAAATGCCTAACATTCGAACTCTACGAGATTACTTAAATCCCACAAGAAATTGTATCCCCACTTGTTTTATCTTTCCTGAAGATGCACCCCTCTTTACTGTAAAGATGGGGACAGTTCAACTACTCCCTCAATTCCATGGACTCGAAACAGAAAACTCATATCTGCACATAAAAGAGTTTGAGGAAACATGTGAAACATTTCAAGACAATTCTGAGCTAGCCAAAATGAAACTTTTTTCATTCTCTTTAAAGGATAAAGCTAAACAATGACTAAATTCTTTAAAAGCTCTTTTAATACCTGACTGGCAGGCACTACAAAATAAAATTTTTAGAAAGTTTTTCCCTCTACACCACACTAATGCGTTGAAAAGACAAATCATGAATTTTTTGGTCAAAGAAGGAGAAACCTTTTACTAAAGTTGGGAGAGATTCAAGGATCTACTCCAGTCCTGCTCACACTATGCTTTTGAGAATTGGACTTTGGTAGGATTTCTTTGTGACTCCTTGCTCACTAGACTATGTTAGTTTGTCAAAATGATGGCTCAAAAAGAGTTTATGAGAAAGAGTCCGGAGGAGGCATTCAATTTTTTTGACACTATATCTGACAGTTCTCAGATATGGGACTCAGCTTCCCCTGCCATTGTTGAATCCAAACCATCTACTTCCCAAGGGGGTAAGTATGGCTTGAAAGATGATGATGACCTAAGAGAAAAAAAATCCACCCTGTCTTAAAAGCTTGAAGCTTTAGAGATGAAAAAGATTCATCAAGTTGATGTTGGCTCTCCCACAGAACAAGTGTGTGGGATCTATGCGCTGATAGGACACCCTACTGGGGAATGTCCAACCATTCTAGCATTCAAAGAGGTTTTGTTGGAGCAGAAAAATACAATCTAGGATGGCGGAACCACCCAAACTTCAGTTGGAAAAACACAACCAACTCCCATGAACCAACAATAAGGTTCACACCCATCACCTCAAGGACCTCCCACGTATCAACTATACCAACCACCACAAAAGAGGAGCCCTGAGGATACTCTAAATCAGTTCATGCAAATCCAAATGAACTATAATAATAGTTCCACTTAGGATTTTACTGATTTCAAAACCCAGACCTCTCAATCTTTTGAGGACCTTAAAAGCCACATTCAAAGGTTAACCCAATCCATGACCACACATGAGAAGGGCAAGTTTCCTGCCCAACCAAAACCACCACTAGGCCAATTCTAGGTGGAAAATCCTGCAATTATGGAAACTCTACAAGGCCAAGCCCAAGTTGTCACTACACTGAGAAGAGGCAAGGTGATTGACAAGACCATTAGAGACGTGCAAATTCCTAAGACAAAATTTAAGTCAATCCTAGTTAACTCACCAGTTGAGCCTGAACCGGTTGAACCTGAGCCAGTAGAGCCTAAACTTGTAATTGAGGAGGAGCCTGAACAGGTGATTGAACAAGACCCAGAACTATCAAAAGAAAAGGGACCCTCGTGTCCTATTCCTACTCCTTTTTCTTATAGACTCAAAACTGTACAAAAGTTGAATAATCAGCCTGACATTTATGAGCTTTTTAAGCAAGTAAAAATCAACATCCCACTTCTGGATACAATAAAACAAGTTTCATCTTATGCCAAGTTTCTGAAAGACTAGTGCACAGTGAAAAGAAGTCAGAATGTTAAAAAAAAAAGCCTTCATGACAGAACAAGCCAGTGCCCTACTTCAACACTAAACCCCTCCAAAATACAAAGATCCAGTGTGTCCAACTGTGTCATGTGTCATTGGAAAATTCAGAATTGAACAAGCACTGTTAAACCTTGGAGCTAGTGTCAACTTGCTTCCTTTTTTCGTTCACCAGTAGTTGGGTCTAGGTGAACTCAAATCCACTTGTGTCACACTCTAGTTGGCAGAAAAATCTGTAAAAATCCCTAGGGTTATTATTGAAGATATACTTGTCCAAGTGGACAACTTTGTCTTCCCTGTTGACGTCATCGTTCTAGACACCCATCCAACAAAGCATTCAGAAAACCCAATTTCCATAATTCTTGGTCGACCCTTTCTAGCAACTTCAAATGCACTAATCAATTCCAGGAATGGGGTCACAAAATTAACCTTTGAGAATATGACACTTGAGATAAATATTTTCAATGTTGCCAAACACCCAAGAGAGGACAAAGAAGAAAAAGAAATAAATTCCATTGAGTCCATGGTTCAAGAACATCTGAATAACACATTTTGTGAAAACCCCAATGAACTTTCTCAGTTAGAGTCCATCACATCTGAGACAACAGATGATGATCCAAAGAATTGCCCCACTCATGCTTTTGAAACATGGACTCCCAAATTCGAGGAACTTTCACCAAGTGGCACAAAGCCACTCTCATCAAGTGTCAAGCCACCAAAGCCTAAACTGAAACCTCTCCCATCTGACCTCAAATATGTATTCCTAGGAGAGGATGAATCATACCCAGTGGTAATTTCATCTAAGCTCATAGACTTGCAAGAGTCTAAAATGATTGAAGTTCTTAAAAGCCATAAAAGTACCATTGGATGGACCATCGCTGACTTGAAAGGTATAAGTCCATTAATCTGCAATCATGCTATATACCTGGAAGAGGATTCAAAACCCTCTCATCAAATGCAACGATGACTGAATCCTCACATGAAGGAAGTTATGAGAATAGAAGTGTTAAGCTCTTAGATACAAGGATAATCTTTCCCATCTCTGATAATAAATGGGTTAGTCCAACCCAAGTTATGCCCAAAAAGTCTAGAGTCACAATGGTAAAAATGATGCCAATGAACTAGTGCTAACTAGAGTTGTCACAAGATGGTGGATGTGTATTGACTATCGAAAACTTAATTTGGTGACTAGGAAAGATCATTTCCCTCTTCCTTTTCTTGAACAAGTTCTCGAGAGAATTGTAGGCCATGAATTTTACTGTTTCTTGGATGGGTATTCAGGGTACAATCAAATTAAGATAGCACTCAATGATCAGGAGAAAATCACATTCACATGCCCCTTTGGCACTTTTGCATTCAAAAGGATGCCATTCAGACTTTGTATCGCTCCTGCAACATTCCAAAGATGCATGCTAATCTTATTCAGTGATATAGTCGAGAAATTTTTGGAAGTATTCATGGATGACTTCTCTGTCTATGGTGACTCATTTGAGTCGTGTCTGGCCAACCTAGAAAAGGTGTTGATAAGGTGTCAGGAAGCCAATCTGGTGCTTAATTGGGAGAAATGCCACTTCATGGTAACACAAGACATTGCCTTAGGTCACATTGTGCCATCTGAGGGAATAAAAGTTGGCAAGGCAAAAATAGATCTGATTGAGAATTTGCCTGCTCTCATGACTGTAAAGGATGTCCAATCATTTCTGGGACATGCAGGGTTTTACAGGAGATTCATAAAAGATTTCAATACCATAGTTAAACTCATGTGTCATCTCCTAAGTCAGGACGTAATCTTTGATTGGAATGAAGCGTGCCAAAAAGCTTTTGATAAGCTTAAAGGCATGTTAATTTTTGCCCCAATAATGCAACCCCCTAACTAGACTCTACCCTTTGAACTAATGTGTGATGCAAGTGATTATGTTGTAGGAGCTGTGTTGGGGCAAAGAAAGGATAGGAAATCACATGTGATTTACTATGCAAGCAAAACTTTAAATGATGCTCAAATGAATTATTCAACAACTGAAAAAGAATTGCTTGCTGTAGTTTTTGCTTTGGAAAAATTTCGTTCCTATCTTGTTGGTTCTTCTATTACTGTATTCACTGACAATGTAGCCCTTAAATTCTTGCTCACAAAGAAGGATGCCAAGCCAAGGCTCTTAAGATGGATACTCTTACTCCAAGAGTTTGATCCAATCATTAAGGATAAGAGGGGCTTTGAGAATGTGTTGATAGATCATCTGTCCAGATTAACATATGACTTTCAGGAAGATGAAGTACCAATTAATAAAAAATTCTTCGATGAACAACTGTTCATAATTGATGAGACCCCATGGTACGTTGATATTTCTAATTTTCCTGCTATTGGAACACTCATTCCATCCTTCACCCCCATGGACAGAAAGAAATTTCTAAGGGAGGTTCACAACTTCTTTTGGGAGGATCCATACGTATTCAAGTACTGTAAGGATCAAATCATAAGACGCTGCATCCCCGCTTATGAAAGCAGAAAGGTAATATCATTTTGCCATTCTGAAGCATGTGGTGGCCACTTCTCCTCAAGAAAAACTGCTGCAAAAATCTTGCAGTGTGAATTTTATTGGCCCACACCTTTCAAAGATGTCCATGCTTTTTGTTTAAATTGCGATAGATGCTAAAGATTGGGAAGCATTTCAAAAAGAAACATGATGCCCTTAAACCCAATTCTTGTGATTAAAATTTTTGACTGTTGGGACATCGATTTTATGGGACCATTCCCCCTTCCTTTGGCTATCTATACATTTGGTGGTCATAGACTGTGTTCAAATGGGTTGAGACAATTTCATGTCGAAATAATGATCACCAAACGGTGATCAAATTTTTAAAAGAAAATATTTTGTCTCGGTTTGGAATTTTGAAATCAATCATAAGTGATGGGGGCCTCATTTTTGTAATCGCCATTTCTAGAATTTGATGAAAAAATACTGGATTTTTCACAAAATTGTAACCCCTTATCACCTACAGACCAGTGGATAGGCTAAATTGGCTAATTGGAAGATCAAATTAATTTTTAAAAAAATGGTAAATTCAGACTGCAAAGATTGGTCGTCAAGACTAACTGATGCATATCGCACCGCATTTAAAATAATTTTGGACATATCTTCTTATTGATTAGTATATGACAAGCCTTGTCACCTACCTATGGATCTGGAACATAGGGCATACTGGGCCATTAAAGCAATTAACTTTGACCTAGACAAGGCCAGACTGTCAAGGAAACTTCAGATTAATGAATTGAAGGAATTGAGAAATGAAGCATATGAGAATGCTAAGATTGCGAAATCCAAGATGAAAATTTTTCATGACAAGAACATAATGCGGAAGTCTTTTGAACCTGCTCAAAAGTTCCTGTTGTTTAATTCAAGACTCCACCTCTTTCCTGGTAAGTTGAAATCAGGATGGACTGGACCTTATATTATCTAAAAAGTGTTTGGACACGGAGTAGTAGAAGTGAAAAACCCCTAAAACAGTAACATATTTACTGTTAATGGTCAATGGTTAAAACTATTTTTGGAGGATTTTGTTAAAAATGTGAAAGTAATTCTTTTAATGGACCCAGAATATCCCTCCGAGATTTGTGCTAGCCAACACAAAAAGGGGTCGGGTCAAGAAAAACCCAATCAAAATCAACTCGAGAGGGCACCTTTATAAGGCATCCTCCCCCTTTCCTCTTTTTCCCCACCGCTTTTCCTTCTTCTTCTTCTTCTTCTTCTTCTTCTTCTTCTTTTTCTCTTTCTTTGATGTTTACTATCTTCTGTAAACACGACCCAACTCCCAACAACCCCATGACCATACTCCCTGAAGACCCAATCCTTTGTTTCATGATCTGCATGTGTGTACTCTATTTGTACATGACTCTTCTTCTTCTGTCTGCACTCAAAATCAAGGGTTTTCATCCTAGCGAAAACCCAGATCTGCGTAGAGAGGATTGATTTGTGTATTTTTGCTTATAGGTTTTGACAGATGAACATATCTCTACCTTTCAACCTCATCTCCAAGCTTAACATATTGGTAAATTTGAAACATGGGGGACAATGTTCAATTTAAGTTGGGGGTTGAGAACAATTCATATTTTGTGCCTGTAAAATTTTTTGTTTTTGCTGTTGATCGTTGTTTTTTTTTCCTGATCATATTGTGTACCTTGCCTTATATTTTAAACAAATTAATGATTATGATTGGGAGTCAGCTTTAATCATCTTTGTGATTGGAAGGCATTAAAGAACTAGATAGTGAGTCTTAAAGTGTAGAAAGCATGGATGTTAAATTTTTTTGGTTTAGTCTGGGAGTTCTATGCACTTTTTCATCTGATATGCATGTTGTGATCATGAGAAAAACAAGATTGATAAGAAAGAATGATATCCGAGAAGAACATGCAAAACCCCTTTGTGGTAGAAACACTTTTACTAAACGATGTCGTGTCAAGAGACTTGGTGCATGTAAAAAGTGTGGTAGAGTCTTTCACGAGAAAAGGTACAATCAGTGTTCTGAACCAATTTTCGGTCGCGCACTCGATCGATTAGACTAGATAGTGAATGGGCTGAGTAAGGATTACCCTGAGATGCCATGCTATTTCGGTACTTTGTTTAATCGATTTATGCGAGAGGAAATTGGGAGAGTCACTAGTTATCCTAACTACACAGATATGGACGGAGACTTGGATTAGATTATTTTCTGTAAAAAAATGGTACTTTTGTTGGGATGAAAGCTAAAGGGTCTGAATTTTTGTAAGAAAATATAAAAATCCTTTTTGTTTTCTACAAACTCTTTTTGACTAAAATGAAAATATGGGTCGAGTAGGGAATGTCCCAAAATATCAACCTAAAGCGTGGGTAGGGACTTACCCTGAGACGTCATGAATTTTTGGTTCAAACTTGTGTATATTACCCCCTTTTATTATGCGTAGTGTAGTGCAGAAAAATTTTTGATTTTTGATATTTGATTCCACGTTCGAACGCCAAGTGACATTCAAATGTTAGTTGCTTGCAGTACTCAGCCTCTGATGGAAACAAAAAGTACTAGGAGCTTAGCTCATTTGAATGCCAATAGCATGTTCAAACGAGAGTAACGTTCGAACACCAATAGAACGTTCGAACGCCATGAGCATACAACACTTGGGTCTCTGACAGAACTCAGAAGTACTGGGAGCTCACCACGTTTGAACAAAACTCACGTTCACACGATATGTTTAAAATCCTTCTAAATACGTTTGAACGTTAACCACGTTCCAACGTCATTACTCAGACTATAAAAGCCTGGTTCGTCTTCCCCATTTCAAAAACTCCAAAACTCTTGAAAAAACTCCAAACCCTAGATTGAATTCTCATTACCCAACCCCCAAAACACAACTCATTCCTGATTTCTACCCCAAATCAACCACACCAAAGCCATTCCCACATCAAGAATCCCCATTTTCACCAAAAACTCAAGCATTTTAAGCCCTAACTATCTCTAAACCCAAAACCGTGCCTCCAAGGGTCAAGTTCCCTGCTAGGCGCAACGTAGTCACTCAAGAGCCCAATTTTGTGGAGGAGGTGATTGAAGTGAGGGGGGGAGACCACCCATTGTTCGCAGATATGACAAAACTCGCTTCCCCTTGGCTCTCAAAGCAAATAGGTATGAGAACTATTACCAAAATCACGCTATTGTTTGTGAACAAGATGTAATCTTGAGTGATTTTGTTGGATTGGGTATCTTTGTGGAGATAAAGAAAAGAGGATGGAGGTTGTATTTGCGGAATGGCGGGGAAACCGTGATTGACTTGATGCAGGAGTTTTACTCCGACACCGAAATAGTCAATGGGGCATTAAAGAGTTATGTGAGGGGGATCCACATTTACGTGGACAAAGATTATATACGGGAATTGAGGTAAGAAGTGCCTCGGGTGCAAAACCCGATATACCCTCCGAGGAAGAATGTGGCATTGAACATTGTTGGAGCCGAGCTAATGAGGATGATGGATTTTTCTTGGTCAGGGAGGAGATTTCTTAGACAAGGGGAGTTAAATGATAAATATAAAATGTTGAATCTGATTGCGGTTTCAAATCTTGGCCCAATTGGACGAAAGAATGAGATCCTCCCTGAGATTGCTCGCTTACTTTATGCACTTGGGAAAGGGCACAACATAGACCTCCCCTCACTAATCTTGAATGAAATGAAGGGATGCGATGTAAAGAGGAATGCACTCCCTTTTTCCACCTTGGTAACATAGATGTGCAAAGACCATGGAGTTAGGGTGAGCCCTGAGATGACAACACAGAGGCAGATGGGACCGCTGAACAAGACTTCTTTTCGGAGGAGCCAAGGTCATAGTGGCCTGGCGGCTAGATAGGAGGTGCCCTCAACCCGTGGAGTTGATGAGATGTAGGATGTGCTTAATGAGAAGGAGGAGAGAGAGCTAGAGGCAGAGATGGCTGCTTGAGAAAATTCCTTATTATTTCCTAACCTCTAAACATCACCTTTTAGCATGTATAGTATATGGATGAAAGGGAGTGTCACTCTCCTTGGGGTGAGGTCAAAAGAAAGGACAACGAAATTGTGGATGAATGAAATGTCAAATGTGTGTGTGTGTGTGTGAACAAAAATGCTTCTCAAGCGCAAGGAGACTTTCACGGATCGTGTTTTACTTGGTGGTATTTCAAGGTCGTTTCCACGAGGAAGGAAGTAAACCGAGGGGAAGGTGATTTTGGGAGAAAGAAAGTGTAAAATCATTGATTATTGGAAGTTATTTTGATGCTAGTAAAATGAGAAACAAATGTTGGTAAATCCAAGAGATCACTCCAATATGAATACCGTCTCAACTCAAAACCCTCCTCCAATAGAGCATGAATGAACGATTGATTCGTGGGAAGCTAAGGATAAGATTGGTGAGTATCTAAGCATAAACTGTGACTAGACCCACGGAATATCAAAGACTCACCAATTTATCCACCCTTAACCCAGTCAAACTGAACCATTGAACTCTGAAAGAAGGGAGGAGAATGAGTTAAAAATGGTATACCCAAGTGGAGGTTTCCCTTATTTTTGCCAACTAAGAGATTTAGCTATTCATGCTTAAAATAAAGACAACAATATGATGAGAAGACATTATGAAGAAATAAAGACAAGAGCTAAGCATAAACAAAATGCATAAATATAACTTCCAGATAATCACCTCTTACTAAAGGTTGGATGAGAAACTACTCACTCTTCATGACTTTGTTAAAGCTAGAAAAGTGAGTGATGCTCATCCCTCCAAGTAGAGGAGTTACAAGGTAAAACACTTTACACAAGAAGCCGATCTTCAACAAAGAATAAGTGAATTACGTTCCACCTTTCACGGCTTTGGTAAAGCTCTAGAAAAGTGGAAGAGTTTCACTCCTCTAAGGGAAGAAGGAAGCTCAAGCAATGGAAGTAAAAGAAAGCAATAACACAATAAAAGAAAGCAATACTTAAAGTAAAAGAAAGCAATAAATTAAAAGGAAGCAATAATGCAATAAAAGAAAGCAATACTTAAAGAAAACAATAAGCTATAAGTAAAGAAATAATACTTTTGGAGGGTTTTCCACTACTAAAAGATGAATGCTTTATAAGTCCTAAAGGGTGGTATTTATAGGCAACAAGGGAGGGTGAAAGTCTTGTTTGGTGGCTTTGAATTACATGAAAGTCTTGTTTGGTGGCCTTGAATTACATGAAAGTCTTGTTTGGTGGCCTTGAATTCTTTGATCCCCATTTGTTTTGAGCTATGACAATTGGCACCCCAGTAATTTGTAGATTTAATGCAATTGGCTCCCCAGTAGTTTGTAGTTTCGACGCACAAAACCCTGAAAAGAACAACAATTAATGCATTATCCTTTATTCACACACTAACCCTAATTTGATTTATTTTGACTAGTTTAACTTTATTCAACTAACACAATTTACCTATTAAATTATGCCTTAATTAGGGTTAATCACACTCCCAACCTAAACATTACTAGTCCCTAGTAATAAATAACAACATAATAAAATAAAACCACTTTCGTAGATAACACAATTGCATTTAGCATATGCAACAAGCCGTTAAACCACTAGATGATCCCTAGTGGACGAGTTTTGTCTCCTGAAGGTTTCCAGTGAAGTTACTTACAAACTCCAATTAAAAAGATTTGTATATGTAAGATTTCTTGTCAGAATGAGTTAGCAATAGGATCGTTGAGACACACATCTCTTAATTTTGAATTGTTTCCCAAACATTTCTTTGTCATTGGTACGTACTCTATACAAAAATAAACACTTGTTACATTGGTATTTGGAATTCCCTGTGTAGTAGGAATGATCATTCTAGTAGCAAGAATTGTTATATAACAAACATTCCACTTTATCACCTTCCTTGGATAGCTTTGATTTCTCAAACCTCTCTTAGAATGCTCTCAGCAACAAATTCACTCCGATTATAGTGACTTGTCTCTCAAAGGACATGTGATCAGAGGATGGTCAATCGAAAAATCACATGCACAGTTAGAAAGGGAGTGAAAGTCTTAAAAAAGTAGACTAATCATGTTCTTGACATAATCACATGGAAGAATATCAATGCAATTAGCGAAATACTATTTAACATACCCTAGTTTTCGGTCGACAACACACACATGCATCAGACTTGAGATCAATTAGGACTTTGTATAGGTTGTAATGTGGCCAGAGGTCAGTGGCTAACGAAATGATGTCAATGGTATTCAAAAGCTATCCCCTTTTTAATGTAGTATAGCACACCTCTTTCTTGCTTTTCGATCTTTTGCCTAGAAATGATATTTCTTTCTTTCATTTTTCTCATTTTTCACTTTCTTGGCAATTCCCTATTTTTTTGTTTCTTTTCTTTCTCGGTTGTTTCCACGAATTTTTCAGCCACCATCTTCTTTTTTGTTTTTCTTGCCCTTCTGTATCATACCAATTTATAAGTGGGTGCAAAAAAATTGGATATCAAGGTATGTTAAGTGTATTTTCTTGTGGCTCGGTTATCATATGGGTTTTTTCAAAAAAGAAATCATTCATTGAAGGCTCAAACATGGCTAACTAGGGATATAATTTCGTAGAAGCAATGACTAAGGCTCAAAATCAACTCAAAGATGACCTAAAATCCTTTCTCAAGTATGTGCCTATGTATGTGTCACATGCAAAGGTTCCATGTGAGATATGTCAATAGATTACTTTAGTTGTATTTAATCAAAACAAGTTTAATGAGATTATTCAACAATTGAAAGTGAAAGAGCTTATTTGAGTAAACGTTGATTGTCTCTCAGAAAGTATCGCAAGGTTCAAAACTTACCATAGTATTCTTCGTTATCTCCACTAGTTATGTTGGTTTTTCAAAAAAATGTCAGTTATATATCAATTCTATTTTCAAGTCTGGTCATTCTGTACCTTAAGAATAACAAATACCAGTGTACATTTGACATTTAAGCTTAGAGAAAATACCATTTTTCAAGGAAATGAGGTTTTTTTTTTTTTTTTTAACTGGCATTCAAACTCAAATAAAAATCAAAGTTATTTATATACGCATTTATCTATGAAAATTGAAATAAGACTAAATACACACATTGAACTTGAAAAATTATGGTGTCTCAAGATAAGTCCCTACCCACGCTACAGGTTGGCATTTTAGGACATTCCTTACTCGACCCACATCTTTATTTCAACAAAACGACTTTGTACATAAAACTATTTACACAAAAAAAAAAAAAATTCAGACCATTAACCTTCATCCCCAAAACACGTTTTTCCATAGTTTTGTCATTATTAGTCAAAATCTAATCCGAGTCATCGCTTGTGTCTATGTCATTATTAGTGACCCTTCTAACTTCTTGTTGCACATAACGTGTAAGTCCCGGACTGGTATAAAATGGCGTGTCAAGAAAATCTTTACTCTGCCCATACACTATCCAGTTTAATCGATTGGTTGCGCGATCCAAAATTGGTTTAGAACATTGATTGTATTTTTTCCTGTGAAAACACCTGCCACATTGCTTACAAGCACCCAGTCGTTTGGCATAACGTCGTTTAGCAAAAGTATTTCTGCCACAGAGGGGTTTCGCTTGTTCTTCTCAGATTTCATTCTTTCTTACCAATCTTGCTTTTCTCATGATCACAACATGCACATCTGATGGAAAAGTGCGCAAGACTCCTAGACTAAACCAAAAAAATTTAACATCCATGCTTTCTATGTTTTAAGACTCACTATCTAGTTCTTCAACGTCTGCCAGTCACAAAGACGATTAAAGCTGACTCACTGACATAATTATTAATTTATACAAAATACAAGGCAAGATACACATATGATCAGAAACAACAACAACAAAAAAAAAAAATTACGGGCACAAAATATGAATTGTAGTTCTCACCCTCCAACCTAAACTGAAAATTGTTTCCAAGTTTTCGAATTTACCGATATGTTGAACTTGGAGATGAGGTTGAAAGGTAGAGATCTTGTTCCTTTGCTGAAACCTACAAAGAAACTACACAAATTAATCTTCTCTATGCAAATTTGGGTTTTCGCTAGGACAAAAACCCTTGATTTTAAATGCAGACAGAAGAAGAAGAGCCATGTACAAATAGAGTAAACAAATGCCGATCATGAGACAAATGAATGAGTCTTTGGAGAATATGGTCATGGGACTGTTGGGAGTTGGTCGT
>CAUOFW020006412.1:0-24081 GCA_963454935.2 Ilex paraguariensis
AACTCTTGATAAGTAGTTAATCTAGAGTCTGCAACTGAAAAAAAAAAATCTATTTGTTTGGGTTAGGTCACCATATTAACACTACAAATACTTTGTCGTTTGGAGCAATGATAGAAAATTTGATTTTTTGATTATTAAATTAGTAGTTTCAAATATAAAAATATTTTTTTCTAATAAACAATATTAAAAATTTATTGAATAATGATAATAGTGATTGAGTCTGATTTTTAGTAATTTAGAAGTATCAGATTCAATCTATTCCGACACCTCTTAAGTGCTAATCACCCTTATCTTTTTAGGGACATATTCTAACCTAACTCAAGCCACGGTGAATAGCAACTGAGCTCGAGAGAATAGTCGACACAAATTTAGATACCCTGTAGGAAAAAAAAGGAAAAGAAAAGGGTTATACTGAATAATGAAAGTTTAATAATTTTTTTATGTTGTTAAATGTGTTGAGGCTTACACTTACTATTTCTTCGAACTAGGATACTAATCATCATAGTTCAAGCGAATTTAAAATTTGTTCCCTCATAAAAAAGGGTGATAGGCACTTTATAAAATATAAAAAATGTCAAACTCGAGATCTTTATATTACCGGAGGTCAAGATTAGTCACTCAACCACCCATAAAGAATTTAGAACAATTTAAGCATGTTACAATCAAACACTAGTGATCAAAATGGCATTGGCAATTGCCCACCCAGTCATTTAAATTTATCTTGACGCCTAACTATAGTTGGTGAAAGAAATGAATAAAGCACATTAAAGTAGTCATTTCATGAGCTGTGTCATGGAGAGCTGTCACCAAAGCTATGGTCCAAACCTTAATTAGTTACGAAAATTTATAACATACGCATGGACCGACAGATCCCATGTTTGCACTACAAAAAAGATATTTCAACTTTAGTGATTATTTTACAAAATAGTTTAATATATACACACAAATTTATAAATATAAAATTTTATGTTAGTATCTATGACATTTGTAATAAAATATTTTTTTTTTAATAATTAAGGATGTCTAGATTAGTTTGCACACACTTCGACTAGTCTCTTTCTCGGTCAGTCCCTTTTTCGGTCTAGTTAAAAACAAGTCATCTACACGGGACTATGGTATTCATGAAGGATAAATCCCTCACGACTCAATCTCAAAGAATTACCAAAATTTAAATTCAGGACCCAGAGAGTTATTAAAATTTTAATTCAGAACGTCTAACTTTACGCCTCATCTCTATTAACACTTGAACTACTTTTAAAATGATAATAAAGTAATCTCAACTAAATATCAACAAACCTTAAGCATTACACTCTCTCTCTCACACACACATTTGGAATTAAATAATTCCAACTAAAGATCAACAGACCCTAAACATAAACAAACCCCATCCCATCTCTCTCTCTCTCTCTCTCTCTCTCTCTCACACACACACACACTACATACATTATTTTTCTCTGGGTAGAGTCGGTGAAGGTTGGGGTGGTTAGAGAGGTGTAAAGTTAAAAGTCAGCATGTGAAGCCAAATAATATGTCGCAGTCTCCTAGATGATGATATTATACATATGATAGAAAAAGAAGTGCATTAGGACAGGTTCTTTGACTTCTTTCTAGCAGAAAACCTGGGTCCTGTTGCGCACGTGCCCTCCATGCGAGGTGAGGAGGTTAAGTTAAGATTTATTAAAATTCAAAATTCTTAAAACCCGAGAAATGTGACACGTGCTTGAAGATCGAAAACAAATCGAAGATAACTAACTCAGCTCATTCTTGATGATAAAATGTACACAAACCTTTTCATCTATGCTGGATATGAGAGAGGTAAGTATTAATTTCAGAAATGTGAGAGATAATAAGGTAAACAGTGTGCCTCCCTAGGTGCAAGTTAGGGTAGACAATAATCACGTCCATACTGATAAATCTGACTCGAATCTATTCTGCACGAGACCAACGCTGGCATTCTCCATAAGCATAACACAATACTAGCTTAATAAAACATAGATAACCCCCGAGGATAATGTAGTGATGATTAAGATGAATTGTAAATTCAGACATCTTAAATTTAAAATTGATAATTTTTTTAGGGTCAAACTATAAAGAATTTAGCCCGAACATCCCCTGACTATATTATAATAAATAAATAAAAATAGGTAACCCTAAACCTGCATAGGCCAAGCTGGGCTCGGCCGACAAATTTTTTTTCAAGCTAGACCTAATTAGGATAAGCCCAAATTCTTATTCGGATGAATTATCAGGCGTGCCGAACCAGGTTTTGGGTAGGGGTAGAGTAAGAGTAGGCTACCTGCAACCCAACCACCAATCATTGGGCCTGCCTAGTGTATGGGCTTTTTATATATAATTTCATTTACAAATAATAAATATTTTTGTCACTTAATATTTTTTGTAAATTATACTTTTAAATTAAAAGTACAGTCAAAATTGACAAAAAATAAATAATGAATAATTTTATTTATAAATCGGAAAGAAACTACATCATAATAGAATGAGCACATCTCAACTATGTTAGCATCTATCCAACTATCTATTATTTGCATAACTTTACCTTTTAAAACGTGCATGTTTAATACATGAAAAATAAAAGAATGCATTATTTATAATATCTAAATTTATAAAACTTCGAATTCTGGCATTGAGGGACTTGTTTCCATGTTTTGATTGGGCTGGGCTGGGCAAGCAAGTTCTTGGGTTGGGTTTTAATTGATTTTTTTTGGAACAGGCTATTGGGTCAAGTAATGGGTTTGGGGTAGACCTGAGCCCTCTCTTGAAGAATATTGGACTCGAACTAAGGCACAATAACTACCAGGCTTATTGGGTTTTGGGTCTATTTTTTCGGGCCAGATACGAAACCCGTGAACAATTCGGCCTATTAACACCCCTACTAAACCCACCAAAGTGTGAGTGGGCTTGCCATTTCATATCCCTAAACATCTTGGGCTGAGAAGAAAAGGCCACGCCCACTTCACGGCGACAAAACCAGTAAATCAGTTTATTCGGTAAAGAAACGAATGGAGACAGACATAAAGCAACTCTTTGTTCTTTTTTGCATGATCATTTTTAGACTTAATTTCAAAATATTAATATTAATAGTGTTTGGTTCAAAACAATATTAATAGTACGGGTTGAAAACAGATCAAATTTATTTTACACCCAACCTATCTTGAAATAACACATAACCAATCCAATCTATCCATTTACATACAAGTTTATCACTCCTTGTTCTCCCAAAAAAATTAAAAAATCCCAATTTGTTTGTCGGACTCAAATTTGTCATACATTGCAACTTAATTTTAATTTTTTATTTCAATACAATTGGTTATGTTGTGTTAAATTTATGTCGTGCTCGTGTTTGAAATCATGTAGTGCTAGAATTTACTCAACTCAAACCAAATCTATCTATATTCGTGTATAGACATATTCATGTTTAGCCAAATTAGTCTCTACTCAACTATTTGATCTATGTCCCTCTCAAACCCACTACGGGAAAATCCAAACACACTACTTCCGTCTCAATTCATATTAGCTTCCAATGTCGTGTCTAGAATTAACAAACCTACAAGAAAAAAAGAGATTACAATCTCAACAATGAACAGTTCCAGATATCTGCATAATTGTGAGCTTTTTCATGATTTCTGTTTGAATATTAAAAACCACAGCCCAGCTCATTTGACCATCACAATGAGATCATGCAGTTGGTACCACCCAGAAAAGAGACTTTGTACACACAAAAGATCATATGAAGGGCACAATACCAAATGTGGAACCTAAATGGAAGGAAATTAATAGACACAATTCACCTTTGTCGAACTCTTTTTCTGTCCTTCATTGGATTTTTATGTCGATTAGCTATTCCATGTCCAATCTTCATGGGCCGACCCAAGCCTTTCTTTACCATCACCAAGGACTGCAGTAAGAGATTGGAATCATCATTAACTGGTTTTTGATATCCTTGTGGAGCTTCAGTTGTGACATTCTCAGCATTTGGAAACTTTGCTGACAATGTCCGTTTACAAGGGTGAGGGCGAAAACTCCGAGGTTTCACAGGAGGATTACACAATGGTGACATATATAGGATGGAAGAGGAAGCCTTGTTGCCAGTGTCCTTGCAGCGTTTCTGATTAGCTTTCATGAAAATGTCTCTGAGGGCCAGTGCAGTTTTGTATTCGCGTGTTCTTTTTGAGTAGAAGACCAGGGCATTGTTGGCAAGCAAGAGCAAGTCTCGGAAGAGTTCTCCAGCTGATTTGATGGAGCCACTTGCAATTCTTGATCTTATTGTGTCAAAATCCATGTGCTGCTTGATGATCTTCCTGTATCTTGCCCTCTTCTGTTATGGATCATCATTATGAGTTAAATCCACAGATAAAACTACAAAGATTTTTGCAAGATTATAGTCATGGAGCAACAAATGTTGACATTACCTGACTATCGAGCTTATGTCGAAATACTAAGGCATTGTCATTCACAGCAACAGAGTAGAAAATCCCCAACAAATCGTCACTTCTTACCCCATACGAATCTTTGTTGTCACTGTCTAGACCAGAAGATCTGATAGTTCGACCACAGTCACTAACTGAAATTTCCTTGCATTGTGAAGTGGAAGCAACATTGGTTGAACCCACATTGTCGCTCTCTCCAATGCTCCCTTCTTTGGCAGCCCTCTTACAGTCCTTCCTTTTTCTTTTACCTCTCCTCTTCCGGACAGGCCCTTCTTGTTCATTATTAGCCTCCCCCGGCTTCTTTATGCATAAAAGATTCTCATGTTCACAAGATCCAGAAAACTCAGGCTTTCTCTCCATCTCTGCATTTGATTCTACTGGTGGAATCTGACATACAAGTGACCAGTTCGTCTGGGCATCTTGTGTGAAGCTGCCAGCAGATAGTCCATCTTTGGATGTCTCTTTAACCCAAAATTCAATGCCCTCAGATTTTAGTATAGGTACAGGTGATTCTGTTTGACTCGATCCATATTCAACCTGATCATAATGCTCTCTCTCAGTCTTAAGACTTTCAAGCTTTGATTTAAGAGACCTGAAACATAAAGCTTTGAACTTTTGAGTACTTTGTAATACATGAATTAGTGCAATTGTTAGGCCTATGGAGATTATATGTAATGCCAAAGGAAAACAATCTCTATGGACCATGTAGTAAAGAACAGCAAGGAGCACAAATAGGTACACATAAATCAGATGTATGCATTATCAACTAGTAACTTAACGCAGTGATTCTACTCAAGATCACACCAATTCATTCACCAAAATATTACTAGGACATGCTCTTCCAAGGTAGTGTAGCTCTGAGGCTCATAATACAATATTACAACACTATCTTTTGTGGCTATGTCCATCCTTTTTCCAAAAATTCATTTCTTTTTAACTTCAGATGATTAGCCAGCCTACAGAATCTCAAAAAGGGAAAATGAAAAGAGAAAAAGTCAAGAGGAAACCAGCAGCACCTTGAAAGCCAGGTAAAGAATTTACTAACCCAATGGAGTCTTCAGATTTCTCCAAATCCCGCTTCAACTCTGCCACTCGTCGCTTTCGTAGCTCTTCAAACCAAACACTAAAGAGTAAAGGTTATAAGCAAATCATTAGGTTGTAAGGTTGATTTCTGAAGGAGGAGTCCCAATAATTACTTATTTTCATCTGTATTCTTCATCCCAAAACAATTTACTGACTCAGATTTACTTGAGCCTAGATTTTGGAAGAAGTGGTGCAGACATGCCACTAGTTGATGAACTGTCATTAGATAACAACCTTGTATCAACAATGCCCACTACATGTCCCCCCATCTATATCAGGTAGCCAAAATACAAAATCAAATGAGTTCAAGAGAAAAATCTACTCACGAGCATCCAGAATAATGCTTTTGCAACTGTTCATACTTCGCTTTGCAGGCCTGCAATTAAAAATGGATTCTGGTTAATTTGACAAGGCCAGAAAAATAAACTTGGATTCAATCATAGGCAAGAAATAATGAAATAAGATTTAGTCATGGCAGAGGCATCCAACTTATGCCCAGTTAGCAAATAGGTAAAGACACCCCTAAACTATATAAATCAAATTTGGGTAGCTATAATATTTTGATTGGGATATAAGCTCTCTTCACACCCTCCCGCCTGTGCGACTTAGCTTGTTTGTGGGCTAACAAACCGAACTGCAACTAACAGACAAACATATAGGGAAATTCAAAATGACGAAAGACTTAGTCCACTGATCACCCAAGATCCAACTTAGATATTATTTCAAAAACATCCAACCCAAAGAAAATTGCTATGGGTGGAGAGCCCCCCTCAACCATATAAAACAAACTCGATGACCCTAATTTTTAAATGTAGGATACAAACTATCTCCACAAGTCACATATCACCATAATGACCGCATGAAATTGACTTTACTATAGGGAAGTCTCCCTAACATTGATACTGCACTATGACAAGTTAGCATATAACGATTTGCCAAAGAGTTATGACCAGCAACACAGTATTGGGCCAAATAAGCTGCTAGGCAATAGGGTCGGTAGTTTCGGTAGGGTGCTGTCATGAATATGGCTAGGAGATGATGTCATAAACAAAACCAACCTATCCAACTACTAAATTCCAATCAAACAGAAGTCAAATGTATGCTGAAGGAAAGAAAACAGAACCCAAGGATGGCATAGTAAATACCACTATGATTGATAGAAAACATGAGAAAAACCTAATAACTGGGAATAGAGCCATGGTTTAGTGAAATCAATATGAAACGAAACCACCAACTAAATTGTTTGCAGAACCCTAGTGTCAGATGGTGATTAAAACAAAAATCATCAGTGATAGACTATCTTCATTCAGAAAATTAACGTGAGCTGGAAATTGACCACCAAATTTTGCAGCTACTTTTTCATGCAATGAGCAGTTGAAATAAATTTGCAAACATTCACAATCTTTGCATCTGTAACAAAATTATTCAAGATACATGCAATAGTTTGAATGTAATGAATAATTTTTTTTGTAATGGGGGAAACAATAAATGGTTTTCCAATAATCTCTTTAGGTGTTGAAACTCGAATTTATTACTACCAGATAGTCATTTTTGAATTCCATCAAAGATTAAATAATAATAGGCCTTCAACAGTTTGATTAAATAGTCCAAAATAACGGGGGGGCATACACAGATTATGAGCCAACTTGTCCATAATGCACAAAACCGTGAACAATTACTATTTGTGGCACTAACATCCCAAGCCAAACTGGTCTTTGTTTGTGACCACAAAATAACCATCCATATGAAGGCCAAACCAATAAAGTAAACAAGGGTTGTTAAGATAATTAGTTATCAAACAGTTTTCTGTTGCCACTTATCTACCACCTTCATGTTCAATCATCTCTCTCTCTCTCTCTCTCTCTCTCTCTCTCTCTGCACACACGAGTCATGTGGCACATAACCAAATTTGGAGGGTGGTGGCACATCAATATGCTAACAATAGTCAATATTTTGTACCACCAGACTCTATCTTATGATAGGAACCCTAAGGGTGCATACAAAATTGTATCTGTTTCCAATTTTTTTTTTGGGCACAAGTCAATTTCCAAAGTTAGCACCTACAGAAATTTATGGTCTGGTTCCCACTTATACCACTTTAGACACTGAATCGGCCTCCACAACTATTAAATCACTATATTGCCTAAACTAAAAACTATGTTCACAAGTTTGACATCATGCAGCATGCTGTTTGGTAACCAAACCCAATGGAATGCAAGAAAAGGATTACCATACCCACATTTAGTGGGTAATCTAACTTTATGCAATACATTCCTCGCATAATTAAAGCTCTTTGTGACCCCCAAAATCAAAATTACATTGATGTGACCAAAGTGCACCCACTAGAACTAGAATATATTCATGTGCAGTTCATCTAATTTGATTGTTCCTTAACATATACTATTATGTAACCACCAAGTTATATGAACAACCATGCACATGTAGGTTGAACGCGAGAGTACTTATTTTGCTAGTATAACACCAAAGTCAAGGTGTACAAAAGCATAAACCAAATGATGTGACGGTACTATGGTCGAAAAAGTTTTGAATTTTAAATGCATAAAAGTGGGACACTTGGTCCTTATTTTTCGTTCCATAATAATAATGACCCCACAAAATCTAGCTATGCCCCACAAAAAAATGTCATTATATAATAATAGACTAAAGGAAACATGACTAATAACATTCCTAGGGGTATGGTCAATAACCTTCCAACCAAGGCAAACACCTAATTTAAAAATAATATTTTATAATTAAATAAAAGATTAAAACACAAGAGCAAACAAATAATGGAATAATTAATAATTATTAGACCTCTGGGGTGAAAATGTATATGGTCCGGGCTTGAAGCTCTAAAGCGACGACGTTCCAGTCTTGGGTACCGTGCCTCAAAACAGCGCCACCTAGGATTAGCTCCTCCCACGTGCCCCACCTCGTGCTATTGGGCCCCACCACCATGGACTCTTCTCCCATCTTCACGCTCCACGTGTAAGGCCACGATTGAAAATGACAAACACCCTACACACACCACCTCCTCCTCCTCCTCTAATAAGGCTTTCGAATTTCAAACTTTTTCTGCATACACACCCCGGCTCACGTTAGCAACCACCCTCCCTTAACAGAAAAGGATGAGACACCACCTATGTTTGGCAGCATAGAAAATTACCCAGAAGCAAACACAACCGGCTTAGATTAGCAAACATCCTTTACCTTTCACAGAAAAGGATGAAACACCACCTTTGATTGGTTGCCAAGAAAATTCCCCAGAAAAAAAAGAAGTGTAGACAAACAAAAAAAAAAATCTATAAAGGACGTTTTGGCTGTGCTGGGGATTGGAGTAGGCTGTTTTAAGGGTGGTTTGGGATTGAAGAGGGTGTTAACAAGGCGGTTTTGAGGGTGGTTTTGGGTGTTTGTTTTCTTTGTTGATAGTTTTCTGGGTATTTTGGGGGTTTATGAGCATGCGTGAGACAAAAGGGGTTGATGGATTCTATTTGCTTTTCAGATTGAATGAAAATGGTATAATTAATAACTGGATCGACATGGGTATCCACAGCGAGAAGCGTGGACGTTGAAGGGTGAGATATTGGTAGAAATATGTATGTATAGGTTTGAGTTTTCCTGGAAAATCTCTCTATCATTTCCCCTCTTTTTCTCTCTCCTTTCTTTCTCGTTCTCTCTGTGGGCAGCGGTTTCGCCTTTTTAAGCATCGTTAATTCTAATCACGCGTATGTCCCTGTGATTTTATAAAATGACAAGCAAGTCCCCATGTCATTTTAGTAACCCGCCTTTTTTGAGAAAATATTGGGTGTAACGTTCCACCACGGTATTATTGATACGCAGTGTGATCTTCCAATAATAAATTTACAAATAAACAAGTAAATCCCCTTTAGTTAATTATCAGTTTTATTGGTTAATACGAATTTAATTTAACACAGAATTCAAAAATAATACAATTAATTGACACAGATAATAAATATATCAAATTAAGATTTGATATGAATAACAAGATTAGCGGATACTATAAATAGAAAATAAATATTTAACGAATATTATAGACATAAAATAGGAATTTTATAATTTTTTAAATAATGTTATATGAGTTGTTGTCAGATTAAATAATTTTTTATTAAGATGAATATTGACATGAACCCGACACATATAAAAAATGACATGACACGAAAATAACACGATCAAAAGTGACGCGACACGACACGAAAATGACACGACTCGACACGATTAACATTCTTAATTAAATATTTGGGTAAATAGTCCCACGAATTTCACTCCACTTAAAACATGTAATTTTTTTTTATGAATACATATAAAGGGATACATGAATAGTTTATATACTAGGAAGCATGGATATGAATACGTGACATGTATACGATACGATACGGATACGGCGATACGATAAAACTTAAAAAAACAAGATACGGGGTACGACCAGAATACGTCTATAATAAAATATATTTTATATTTTACTATTATTTAACGACTTAGAAATTATAATTTTTCAATAATTCTTTAACATTTGTAAGTAAAATTAGGAATTTTTACCATGAAAAGAATGTAATATCGTCTCATTATGATATATTCATAAAATGAGCATGACCAATTGAAGGAATCATAACCACATTTAACTAGTTGGTTTGTTTACAAGTATTTATTTTTACAATTATAGTGCAAGTGACTCATTTTTTTTTACTCTCTTAACATGTAATAATAGATAATACTTAAAAAACACAATCGTGTTTTTTAAATCAGATGAAATTTTTTTGATATTTTATATTGTATGTGAACTCCAAAGAAAAGGATATAGCTTGAAATTAAAAATTGTATATCTTGTTCCATGTTTAAAAGTATATGTGAAGTATCTACATATTTTATTAATTATGAGATATAGATGATACATATTCGATACGTATTATCGAGTATTCGACGAGTATCGTATTTGATACAATATTCGATACGGGTATGTCAAAGTATCCATGTTTCATAGTTTATATATGATTTATCCAAAGTCATACAACTGTCGCAAAAGCCCCATAAATATATGTATATTTTGATATTTTATCCATCATCGTAATGTAGTTGTAATAGCCCAAAAAATTCAACAAGCTCAAGTCCGAATATCATCTCCAAAAGAGTCTAACATTTGAAAGAGTGGATAAAAAATATAAATTGAATATTTGTCAAATATACCAAAAATGTGGGCATTGGAAGATAGATATCGTATGTTTTAACTAAAATTTTTAATTTATCTTTTTCAAAGTAATAGAAATAATATTATACATTTATATCCATTTTCATTTTTTTTTCAGAGACCCCAGCCCCCCCCCCCCCCTCTTAATATATCCATTTATATTAGAACTTATTATAAAAATAAAAAATCAATTTTATGTGCAAATTAAAATCACAATTAAAAAAGTTGTAAATATATAAATCAAGTTCAATAAATGAAAAGTCTTAGGTTAAAAATCATAGTAAACTGCACGAAAAAATTACTGCAATCAATTGAGATAGTTGATCCACGATTAGAATTGAATGATTAGTTCCTACAACAAGAAACAAAGTCAGGAAGGGAGGCGGAGACGAAGCCGTGTCTGAGTTATCTCATCCAATGCTCAAGTCCGTAGGAACTTAAAGGGAGGATAAGGTTTTTATTGTTCTAGATTACCTACGAATGCATACCTAAGACTCCATTCAATGGGGTATTTATACTTTCATAGGATGGTATAGATGTCCGATCAAACCGATTGAGGGGAGCCTCATAATCACATTCACCAATGAGCTGTAACTCAGGGCGGTTCAAGATAATTTGAGACTTAAAATAGTATTTATAAATGAGATTTTTTATGTTTAGTATAAATTTATTTTTCTTACCTTTGAAATAAAAAAGTACTAATTAAGTTTTATATTCAAATTTTGTTATCATATTTTTTTGTCAATTAATAGTATCGTTAATTCAACTAATTTCTCTTTCGACATAATTGGTCATTTTTTGTTGGGTGTTGGCCAACTTGGCTTCTTAAGAGAGAGAGAGAGAGAGATTGATTTGTAAGTAATGATTTAATTTTATAAATTTTTTTTACCATTAATTTTTTTAATTTTTAATTTTTTGGATTTTTAATGTTTGGGTTGAATTATGGCCCTAAATGATTGAATTTAAATTATTTTTGATTGAATATGTGTTTTTATGATGTCTTTTTGTCGAGCTTAAAATATTTATGAATTTAATTTTTTTTCAAATAGGTTATTTAAGGTACCTCAAAATTTGGGGTCTTCCATAAAAATGAGGCCTAAAGCCCAAACTTTTTTATTTTTATTGTTGAGCTGCCTTTGTTGTAACTTCCTCGAACCGTGTAATGATTAGTTATCTCGGAGTGGCGAATATTCAATGCATATCATCTCAACATTTAATGATCTCTGCAATCATTTATTGAGCTACGCCGAATATTCATTAATTTGCTTATGATCATTAAATACACTTTCCTCCAAGATTGTTAGTGGCGAAAGTATTAGTGACGGAACTTATATCGTCACCAAAACCTAATGTTTAGTGGCGGAAATATATAATGGCCACTAACCCAAAATAATTAGTGTCAAGCTAAAAAAAATTGTTACTTATTTCATAAAATAGAGTGTTATTACTAACAATATTAACTCTGTCACTAAATTTGAGGGGAGAGAAATTTGGCGCCAAAAAAACAAAAAAGGGAAGTACTTTAGTGACAATTGATTTAATGTCGTCACTAAATAATCAATCAAATGAAAACTCTTTAGTCACGACTTGTCCATTAGTAACTATTTTTATGAACCAAGGTAGTATTATTGACAAAATTTAAATTGTTGCTAATAATCTGCTCACTAATTTGGGGGCAGAATTTTTTTGGCGCAAAAAATATGTTGGAGGGAAGAATTTAAGCGACAATTATTTTAATGTTGTTGATAAATAAGTAATCTACGCTCAACTATTTAGTGATGACTTAGCAATGATTGAGTCACTGTTGGTATGAACCAAAATGCTATTAGTGATGAATTCGAAATTGTCACTAATAATTTTATAATTAATTTTGAGGCAAAAAATTTTTGGTGCTAAAATGTGTTGGAGAGAAGCATTTTACCAACAAGTTTTTAAAGTTGACACTAAATAATCAATCTAACACCAATTATTTAGTGGCGATCTAACGTCAAGTCACTTTTTGCATAAACCAATGATGTACTAGTGATAAATATATTTTTGTCAATAATTATTTCTCTCACTTATTTTTATGAACTATGAAGTATTAGCGACAAATTTAAGTTTGTCACTTATAATTGTGTCAATCACTGTTATTAGAACTGGACTAGACTGTTAGGTCAGACTGGTGAACTAGGTCCTCCAACGATTCGGTTCACTAAAAAGATTGCTAGTATAATTAAATCGTTGAAAAATTAAATAATCGATCAATTTTGGCCAAAATCGATCAATTAAAACTCTTAAACCGTTAAGTTTAAAACTTAAACAAACTGACATCCGCTGTCACTTTTTGATGCTTGGAGGACAATTTTTGGCATCATCAGGGTCAACACTATTTTATGGACCTTGACCCTCCATGTACTTAAAATAAGCATGCAAATAAATAAATCGAATTAAAATTTATATTTGATCTGAATACAAACATGTATATAAATTCAAATTTAATTAATTAAATATAGATCGAAGTTTATTTTAGAATATTCGAATTTGAGTACGAATCATTTATAATGCGTACGAATCATTTAAATTTTGATATATCGAAACCTAGTTTGGTCAAATAATCTGAACCCATTATAATGTAATTAAACTGAATCCGAATCCGAATATGATTATGTTATTAATTAAATAATTTTGATCAAACTAAATTTCAATTTTTAAAGAGTACAGATATAGACATTGAAAATGAAATATACCGGGGTAACGGAATCGGAGTATTCAAATTGGATTTGTATTCTAATTGTTTAGTCTAAATCGAATATTGCTTGTTGGCTAGATAATCGATTGTGCACTTGTCCTGAATGATCATAAATTGATTTAAATTTGTCATTTTGTATGTAAGATGTCAAAATATGACACGATCCGTTATACATGACATGAATACAATACAAAATTAAATGATTTGAGTCTTTCTTAAATCACCCGTTTCGTAAACTTGTAGACATTATATGATTATAAACCAAATCGGATATAAGTGAAGCCAATTAAAAAAAAATACATAATATGACTCGTTTATATTCCGATTATACACGATTCATATAAGACACAAACTCAATATGTCACGTTTTGTTAAACACAAATTAATAAACGAATCGGTTATGCGTCAATTATTTTAAGACACAAACTCGTTAAAACTCGATATAAATCTGTTTTACTTGACACAATTGACAGACGTAATCTTATGTACTATTTATATTTGTCAATTAATTTTAATAAAAATGTGCTATTTTTTGTATGTGAAAGTGTTAATTAGATTAAATATTATTTTTGTCCTAAATAAAAAAATAATCTATAACAACTATATTATATTATATTGTTATGATATAACACTACTTTATCACCTAATAGATAGGGCGGCTTTTTTTTTTTTTGAGCTAAAGGCGGAGTACAAGAGAAAATCTTGAAGAAAAATTTTCCTTTGCTCACATATCTTCTTAATCGATCACATTCTCACATCCTAGTTTGTCACAAATTCTTGCAGAATCCTACTATGACTATTCTTTACATTCTCTATCAATATGTTTCTCTTGCTCTCTCATTCTCTATACTCTATCTCTCTTCGCCATTACAAGGGTTGTGGTTTCATCACTTCTGATTATAGGTATTTCTTTACTTTAATCATTGAATTCGAGTCCGCAACACGAAATGTTTTTCTCATCATTTAGTCAATTTTATGGATTGCTAATGTTTGTTTGTCTTTTATATTTTTATGCTTCTTCAACTTTCCCAAATGATTTGAGGGTGCAAAATCATTCCACTTGGAGTATTACAACTTATGAACAGGTTCTTAATTCTTGATTCTACTTGTAATTATGAAATGGCTTAGGGACTTTATAGAAGAAATCGTGCAATATACTTGCTGATATTATGGTGCTTTGATATATTAATTAGAGATTGATATTGTGATTGACTAGACACTCAATGACAACATAGATCCATTAAATTCGTTTGTCATGGTTGTTAAGATTTGATGATAAGGAAATAATATGACAGTTGAATTTTTTGACTTTAAGGTTGAATTAACTATTATTGATTAGATATCCAACTTATTACCATATTTGGAAGATTAGCTTTTATTTAGTTGATGCAATCATTTTGAACAAAATATTTATATTTGTCAATCATGGTGGTTGAATTTTTTGACTTTAAGATTGAGTTAACTATTATTGATTAGATATCCAATTTATTACCATATTTAAAAGATTAGCTTTTATTTAGTTGATGCAATCATTTTGAGTAAAACATTTATGTTTGTCAACCATTGGTGATATTTTTTCATAGGATTCATACTTTTGGTGATTTATTATTTTTTCTTTTAATCATATAAGTACTATTGTGTTTGTATACTAGAAATTGTGTGTTCTTTAATGATGATCATCTATAGTCTTTCATGTTAAACCTCCCTTAACAATGCTAAAAGTGCTTCAATACATTTTTAAGAGTGCAAAGTGGAATACATTGCTATCAAAATTAGAATGACCATTTGGTTTGTTACCACTCAGTCTAAACCTTTGATAATAAGTGTTGAAGTTTTGTTTCTTGTGTTGCATAGAGTAAGAGAAGTTTGAAAATAAGATTTAGACATTACTAAGTCTATATTTTTATGATGACATTTTTGTCTAAGATTTTACTATTTTATGTGATTGAAAATTAAAGAGTTGTGACAGCTATTATGGTGTTTAATTTGTATCAGCATGGTTATCTTTGCGACATCTTTATGAGAATAGGAGATCGTGTTCAAAGGACTAGAATTAATCCGATAGCATTGCGTACATTTTTTGTCCATCTTGAAGTTTGCTTTAGATCTTCTCATGTTTATGGAAGGAACAAAGACCAATAATTTATTGTTAATTTTTTATTTTGTTGCTAGAGGAAAACTTTTTTTTATTGCTTTTTTTTTTTGAAGTATTCGTCAGATTGTTTAAAATTTTATAATAATTCCATAAGTTTTGATTTTATAATTAAACTATGATTGAATTTCGATTTGTTTCGAATGATATTAAATGATTATGATATTTTAACTATAGTTCAATTTTATATAGGGATTTATAAAAGTTGTTACGAATTATTATGTGAGTGATAACCACTAAAATCGTCACTATAGAGTTTTTTTGTGACTGCTATAAAATTTGTTACAAAAATACTTTGAAAATTTATAGTGACGAGAAAATATGGTCACTGAACAAGTCTTTAGTAACGATTATAAAACTGACTATTATAAGTAAACAAAATTGTTAGTGATAATCAAAACATTCTCACCACCACCGAAAATTTAGTGGCAATAAAACTTTATCCTAATTAGGGACGAAAGTTTGAAGTTGTCACTAAACATATTAGTGACAATAAAAAATTCCGTCACTAATGATTTTTTTTTTTTGGAGGGGAAGAGGGGAAGGAGACTTGAACCCTTGATTTCAAGAAGACAAAACCTTCACAAGATAAAAAATATCATTGGACCAAAGACCCATTAGTACCGTCACTAATAATTGACGGATACTAATTAGTGTCAATATATTTTGACACTAATTTTTTTTTGACACAACTTGTGTAGCTTATCACTATTAATTTTTAGTGACACATCCATAGTGATAACTTAGTGGCAATTATTTTTTCGCCACTAACTACTTTTGTGACAAATTTAAGAGTTTTAGTAATGACTTTTCTTGCTACTAAGAGCAACTCCAGGGGCCTCCATAAAACACCATTTTTAGCTATTTTACATTGGCAATCGTTAAATATTGTCTCCAAGGGACTAACTATCAAACTAGCTATTTTCCATTATCATCATTTGGCTGGCTACTCCTAGCTAGGGCAAAGAGGGTGGCTATTTTGTTTTTTGCGCCAACACCATCCCCAGAGGCTTCATCGCAAAAGGCTTCATCTTCTAAATGTTTCATTGTCTTCAGAAGGCTTCATCATCTTCATCGTCTTCAGCCCTCTTGAGATTTGGCTTCATCGCAGAAGGCACAAATCTCAAACCCTCTTGAGCTCTAAAAGTGTTTGAGATTTGTGAAGATTGAAGGACGATCCTTCGCTTCATGGTTGAATCTCTAAGTTTTTTGGATCCGCAGCGGTAGATACCGTTTACTTCAAGTACATGAGATTTGACTTATATTGCTAATTAGTAGAGTTATGCTTGTGTTCGATTTTCGATTTCAAACTTCAATTGGTTTTTGGTCTTTGGTTTTTGATTTTCGATTGAAACGACCTCCTTCTTCAATGGCGAACAGAAATTTACATCTAAGAATTATCAAAATATGACGCTTGATCTTCGTCTTCAACTCAGCGAACCAAGTAAAACTCCGACTTTATCTCATCGATTTGTTGCATGTTTGAGCTTCAAAAATTTTGCATAAGTATTTTTTATGTATGTAGAATTGTTCTGCCTGCTGTATATTGGGTTATGGAAGTTGAAATGTTAGTGATTTGATGTCAATAGTATATTTTGAAATAGGAAAAAATCTAAGTTTTTGTTTCACTTATATTTTGAAACCATGACACGCCATTAAGTTTTTCTATTCCTTGAGTTGTTTTGTTGATAACTTATAATTTTTTAACTTTGTATTTTGACTTTGCTATTCTAATGTGAGGGCCGATTTGTTTTTGGCCTTTATCATGTGTCGAATACATTCATTTCTGTTACTTTGTGTAGAATCTATATGTCTTGCTTCTGATTTGTAATGGTTCACCAATAGATGTAATTTGTTTTGGACTATTTGCCTTTTATTTTTACCAAGGATTGTTGTTCTTTCCTTCTGGCCCGTTTGGTTGAAAGAAATAAAAAATGCTGACCAATTGGCAATTCACATTTTGGGGATTTTATTATAGAACTCTCAAGTCTATTGTGCCAAAACCATATGCACGATTTGGGGAAGTTGGATTATCAAAAAAAGAAAACGAATCAAAATTTTAACTTTTATATTATGAGCACATTGATCTCATGTGAATTCTGTGAGGAGAGTTAGAAGGAGGTGGTCCTTCCTTCATTCAACTTCTTCACCTATTGAGTATAATTTATGAATTGTTAATTATAGGCATTACTCATGGATCCATTCTAACATAGTGCGTACTTCACCAATCTCATGTATAATGGAACAAATTTAGATGATGAGGTTATAGGTCAATCTTCACCAGTATCTCCTCAAGTAGAATCCACCACCAAAAAACAACGAGGTAACAATTTTACAATAGAGAAAAATATTATTTTTTTATGTTTTTTAAGTGGAAAGGGAAGGGGAAGGGGGAGAAGGAGGGGAATTTGAACCCTTGATCTCAAGAAGGCAAAGTCTTTACAAGACAAAGAGTACTATTGGATGCTGTGTAAGGAAATGAGCAAAAATTAAAGACATATTGGTACAGGGTTTGCGAGTTCGTCCATGAATATAAACCTAAGGCATGCCCTAGTCATAGTCAAATTTCTTTGACGAATCGTTGGTCGGTAATTCAGGTAGCCACCAATAAATTTTGTAGGTGTTTTGCACAAATAGAAAGACTGAATTAAAGTGGCTTAACAGAGAAATACAAGGTATGAGTGAATATTTTCTTACAAAATAGTGTATTTTTAATGACATAATAATGAGTTTTGTTGTAATATTTTTCAGATTCGTGATGCCAAGAACTTGTACAAGGAACTCTATAAATATTCTTTTCAATTTGAACATTGTTGGAATGAGTTAAGGTATCAACCAAAATGAATAGAGGATTCTCAAGCAAAGAAACAAAAAATAAAACATAATGCAACTCTTGGCAGCTCTGTGCCTTCTACAGCAAACTCCGTAAATTTAGGAGATGACGATTGTTCTTATGGATCCTTAGACAGGCCACCTAGAAGGAAAGCTGAGAAAGCGCGACTACGAAAATCAAAAAGCAAAGAAGCTAGAGGTGATGCAACAAGTTCTGAACTCGTTAATCTGTTAGCAGATATGAAGGAAGAGAAAAATGTAACGAATGAGAAGAAATTTGAAATATTTGGAAAATGTTATCTTCAAGAATAGCAACATCTACTGCAAGAGAAAGAGAGAATGCAAATCGAGTAACTAAGAGAGGAAGAGTGAATAATGTCAATAGATACAAGTTGCATGCCTCTGTTGCAAGCTGAATATTATCAGCGCCGCCAAATGAAAATCTTGGGGAAGAAGATGTAGTTTTTTCTTATTAATAGACAAACAACTTTAAGTAGTAGTAATGATGTTATAAGTACTGTAATAACATTTGCTTAAGTAATGCTCAGTAGTGTCCATGCATATTCCACTGATGCTTGACTAGATCAGCTTGGAGTTTGGAATGACTTTCTTTATCTCTAATACAATGTTGTGTATTAATAAATTGGAGCAGTTTTGAACTCTGCTCAGGTATGACTGTGGCAATGAAACTCTCATCCATTATATCATAACTAAAGTCCAGCTCATTAGCGTTTCACTCATCCTCGACAATCATGTTATGTAATATTATACATATCTTCATAATATCCTTAAGCATTTCAAGTGTCCAGAAATGTGCTAGTCTACGCACTATAGCAAATCGTGTTTGGAGCACTCCAAATGCTCGCTCAACATCTTTTTTTATGGACTCTTGAGATTTGCAAAATGTATTTGCTTATTGCCTCTAGAAGATGGAATTATTTTGGCAAATGTTGCCCATTTTGGATATATATCATCAACAAGGTAATATCTCATTGTATAATTGTTTTTGTTGACTGAGAAATTGACTGGAGGAGCTCAACCTTCTGAAAGGAGAGCAAAAACAGAAGAGCGTTCAAGTACGTTGATATCATTATGAGATTTAGGTAACCCAAAAAAGACATGTCAAATCCAGAGATCGTATGAAGCCACTACCTCCAAAATAATTGTTGATTTGTAGACGTGACCAGAATACATACCTTTCTATGCTGTCAGACAATTCTTCCATTTTTAATGCATACAATCAATACTACCCAACATCCCAGGAAATCCACAATTGGTACTCACTGCTAATAATTTAGCAATGTCATCGTTGTTTGGTGACTTGAGATATTCATTGAAAAAAATTGCTACTACCGCCCTCACAAATCTTTTCAAACTTTCTAATATGGTGCTTTCACCAATTCTCACATAATCATCAACATCATCTGCTGTAACTCCATAAGCAAACATCTTTATGGCGGTTGTCATCTTTTGAAGGGAAGACAAGCCAGTAATTCTAGCAACATCTTTTTTTTGGACAAAATATGGATTATAATCTTCCACCATTGATAGAATATGAAGGAAAAGGTCTCGATTCATTCGAAAACTTTTTCGAAATAAATTTGGGGGATAGATAGACAGTTCAGTAAAATAATCACGATACAGTCTCTCATGCCCTTGAACTTGATTGCAAAAAATAACTGAATGACCTTGAATAGAACTACAATGTACACCAGAGCTTTCATCGCTATTGAGTTTGTTCATTTTCATAGCACAAATTGTTACCATCTCCAATTCATCATTGGTGTGAGAATCGTTAAGAATCATCTTCATTGTAGGATGTCGAGCCATAACATAAACACAAAGAAGAGTGCAAATGCCAATAATTAGATTTGAGGTGTATGACAATAAGAGATGAAAGATCTTATTTATACATATTCAAAAATATGACCGTTGCAAATATGACCGTTACAAATATGACCATTATGATCGTTGAAAAATTCAAATTTTTTTAATTTTATATTTCCTGACTGTTATAAATATGACCGCTATTAATAAAAATCAAAATTTTAAATTTTGATTACGTGGCGTAACACGTCAGCATGTGATGTCATCAATATGGTGATGACGTGACATACTACATAGTATTTTAAATTTTAATAATTAATAGTTAGTTAAAGTTAGTTGAAGTGGTTAGCTAAAATAGATAGTGATGAGCCCAAAATTAAATGGGTCAGACCCAATTAATCAAGAGAGGCCCATGTCACCTCAGAGCCCAAGTTAACAAGTCAAGGAAGAGCCTAAATTAAGAGGAAGTCAAAGTCAATGAGAATTCAAGGGGGACACCCTCAAGGGGACACCCCAAGGGGGGCTATCCAAAGGGTGTCATCCAAAGGCTACCCCAAAGGGGCGCCGCCCAAGGGAGGCCATCCCAAGGGGATCTCTCCCTCTTTGTCTCATGCTCCCTCTCCTATGCAACCTCGTGGAGTCCTTCATCCTCTTGACTCTGACACTTCGATTCAAGTGCAGTACCCACCAACTCAAGTCCAAGCCCAGGATCCTCCTCCGACTGATTAGGAGCAAGAGGGAGAGAATATCGGGATACGCAAGGAGATCTAATCTTACCTTAATTGTATCTACCAAAATAGTAGAAGCCCTCTCCCTCACGTTACCGCCTTACTAAACCTATATAATGTAAGCCTTCTCCACACAAAAGGCAGAACCTAGAGACTTCGCTCATGACCTAAAAACCCCTACATACCTCTCTACACCCATCACTTCTCTCTCTCTCTCTCCTAAAAGCATTGTAATACTCCCATAATTACTTTTTCGATGACATTATTCATCAATAAAGATCTCTGGTCACCGCTGTCATTCCTGAGAGTGGAGTAGATTACCCGGATCGAACCACTATAAATTTGAATGTCTACCTTTACTTACTGTTCTACCGTTGATTGTCTATATACTGCTCATTAATTGTATCTCTTGATATACTCGACTGTTGATTTTGCGCAATACTGATTTATGCATCATCAGTTTGGTATCATCTGTGGGAATCAACTAAGTTTTCTCATTTTCTCTCTCTCTCTCTCTCTCTCTCTCAATTCATGGCAATCACGACCAGATCAATGAGTTAACAACCGGGAGACAGCAACCCAGCCCACCGGAGGAGGCTCTGCCTCCCCTTGCACCTTTGGAACTGTTCGCTACGGCGACCCCTATCGTCGGATAATAACTCTTACAGACTATGTAACTGTTGGTAAACCAAAAATAGTAGATTATTCAGTTGATGCTCACCTAAAGAGACGTCACCCCTCACCCTGTGGGAGGAAAACCACTCCCTTCAACATGAGAGGAGTAGCAACCTAACCCCTCTGAGTGCCTAGCAGCCCCCCTCCATGGGGTCCCTCGCCAAAATGCCACAGGATCACGTCCGGGTGCCCCTCGCACTGTAGTCCCTCCTGAGCGCTCAGGAAGCTCACGAGTACCCCCTTTTCATGTACGTACGCTTGAGGACGAAGGAGACAGGTAATATGGAGATCATGGAAGCTGATACAACCACCCAACGGAGGACGTCCCCAACCAATGAGACGAGAAGATTAAAAAGGTACAAAACCAACTGGGTGATGCCCTCAATGCCATCAAGGCGTAGGCGCCCGAGACGATGGACTACCTGATAAGACGTACTAAACACCTTTTGTTGCGGACATAGTCAATTATCCCTTACCCTCGAAGTTCAAGATACCTACCATCAAGACCTTCGACGGTACCAAAGACCCACTTGACCATCTTGACACATACAAATCTCTCATGCATCTCCAGAACGTACCTGGAGAGATTATGTGTATAGCCTTCCCTACCACCTTGAAGGGTTTGCTCGCCAATGGTTCGCAAAGATTAAACCCTCCTCCATCCACTCCTTTGCAAAACTGAGTAAATCCTTCGTCTCACACTTCATTGGGGATGCCAACATCAGAAACCTATGACCCACCTGCTCACCGTCAAGCAAGACAGGGATGAAAATCTCAGAGACTACCTCTCTTCTGTTTCAATGAGGAGGCTCTCCAGATTGAGGAGTCAGATGATAAGGTAACCCTGGCCGCCTTTATCGCTAGTCTTCACTCCTCCAGTTTCATATTCTTTGTCCTCAAGAAATCGCCCTCCAGTATGCCCAAGTTACTGTCTAGGGCACAAAAATAAATGAACGCCGAGGATATCACCAAGGCCAGAAAAGGTGAGTCCTCCTATGGGGGCGAGAAAAGAAAAGACACCCGTGAAAACAAGAGGAGGCAGAGAACAAAAGGAGTAGGACAGAGAGAATCTCTATCAAGGACCACTTTGGTCCCCCACCTCTAAGAGAGCAACAAGCCTTCACGCCACTCAATCCTTTCATAATGCATATCTTGTTCCAAATATAAGATAATCCTACAATATGTTGGCCAGAGAAGATGAAGACTGCCATGAACCGTAAGAGCCCGAATAAGTACTGTCGTTTCCAACGTGACCACGGCTATGACACTGACGATTACTTTGATCTCAAAAAACAGATCGAGGAGCTCATACAGCGTGGTCAATTGAGACAATACGTTGCTGGTAGAGGACAAGTGGGCAAGATCAGGATGACAGAGAACGCCAACAACCCCTCGAAAAAATTCAGACAATCTTCTGAGGGTTAACTGCAACTCCACCAGAAAAGTCTTGGCCCACCTATGAGACACTGAACACCTGAAAATTTTATCTATCAGTTGTTGTTTCAGTTAATTTATTATTTATTATTTTATGAAATAAATTTTACGAAAATTATTGTATCCATAATTATTTTGCTTTCTAAAATTTACAAATAGCTTACAAAGTCAGAACATGACCTAACAACAAGGTAGACAAAAAGACAAAAGTCGTCATCAAGATTTTCTCTGTCATTGTCTACCTCTGGTGCTTCATATGGGACAAAGTCAGAATCTAGTGATTGCTTAACCACTTCCTGTATTACCCGAGGCGTTGCCCGAGCGACCTGAGACCTCGCCCAAGCCAGCGCAATCAACCAGGGCCACCCAAGCTAGCACCCAGGCAGGTATACTCTAGGCTAACACCCAGGCTGGTGTTGCCCAGGCCAGCTCCTAGGTTGGCATCGCCCAGGCCAGTGCCCAGGCTGACTGTCGCCTGTCTTCTGCATGTCACCAAAGAAAGACATTTCCACTTCTAGCACCAGCCCCCTCTGTGTCTACCCCCAGTGGCCCCTTGACGTCCACACCTAGTGCCCCTTGGTGTCTGTGCCCAACACCCCTCAACGCCCCAGTACCAAGTGCCTACCTCCTTAGCTCCCTCCTTATCTCCATCTTAATGACATGAGTCTCTGCCACGACAGCCATCTCCCGAGTTATACGTAGTTGGGCCTATGACTCTGCTCTCGCGCAAGTAGTCACCTAGTAAGCCTCTGGTACGGTAGCCATCTCCTGAGTTATACGTAGCTTGGCTTATGACTGTGCTCTCGTGCAAGTAGTCATCTTGTAAGCCTATGCCATGGCAACCATCTTCCGAGTTATACGTATCTCGGCCTCAGCTCACTCGGCCCTCTCACGGGACGTCCATAGCTCTAACTTTGCTCTTATGCAAACAACCTGTCTCTCTCTCCAGGTAATCATGTTAGATATTT
>CAUOFW020006413.1:0-24078 GCA_963454935.2 Ilex paraguariensis
AAATTACGTGGTATTTAGATAAAACTTTCCTTAAGATATAACATGTATATATAATATGTCTTTGATCTTTGTACTATATATATGTACAGTAAGATGTGCGTGTGATATGAACAGTAAAGATAGAAAACAACTGCATTAGAATAAAATTTTTGAGGAGACATGTGTCACAGTTTGAAAAGAAAATCATGAAATATGAGAGTGTGAAGGACAGACAATGTCTTAGTATAGAAAGTGATCCCTTAACATAGGAATAAAATCAGGGAAATAATGATAAGAGTTGTAATTTGTATTTTAGGGAGAGAGAGACAGAGTTTGAGGGATAAGAGATCGCTTAATTGTCAGATTTGATTGGGTTGGAGAATTAAATTTTATGGATGTTAGTTTTGGAAAGTAAGAGTTTTGGAGCGGCAAAACATTTTAAGAGCTAATATGTCGTCGGATTGAAACGATCTGAGACGTCATAGCTTGAAACAGTTTGAAATATCGTCAGCCGTTGGATGATGCCTTTTTTGATCTCGAACGATCTGAACCGTTCTTTGTCTCTTGAATCAAAATCGTTCTATTTTATTATATAGATATATATAAATTTTTTAAATTATCGGGTTCGGGATGCCTCAACCTGAGCCCGCCCAAATTGAATTCGGTTGAATTTTTTTGACTCAAGCCCAACTCAATATTAAAAATCCTAGCTCAATCCGAAATTTTTTCGGGTTGAGCTCATGTTGCCCAACCCAAGTTGCACCCCTAGTCTGAATATATAATTTTGTTGACCATCGGGGTGGTTGAGTGGTATAGCCTTGTCTTAGATAATTCAAAAATTCCTAATTTATTATTTATCACACCCGATAAAAGTTTAGGAGTATCGGTACAAATCTAAACATCTTACGATAAAAAAAAATAATAATTTTTGTTAGCAGCCAAGAATTTATACTTGCAGGTACTTAATAATCAGTCACATCTTTTAACTTCAACATTAAAAATAATAATAATATAATAATAATAAACGCCTTTGAAAATGGATGTTCGCGGGCCGAATAAAGAAAAGAAAAGAAAAGAAACTTGAAAGTAGGGGTACAATTTGAGTTGGACAACTCGATTTCAATTCGAGCCCAACTCAAAAAAATTAGGGTTTAGGTAAGGGTTTTTAAATACTTGGGTTGAGCTTTAGTCAGAAAAACTCTAACTCGAATTTAATTTGAGTTGGGCTCAGGTTAAGGACTCGTGAACCTGAGTTCAACTCAAATCTGACAAATTAAAAAAAAATTATATATATATATATATATATAAAGTATTAGCATTGATTTTTTATTTTTGTTCTATCGTTCTCTGTCTTTTTTGTTAAAAACTTGTTTGAAATTATTGGTGTTTAATTTAGGTGAATATATATATATATATATATATATATATATATATATATAATATATATATATATATATATAATATATATATATATATATAGTTTAGAACACAGAAGCAAATTTTCAACCCTAATTCAACTCAAGTCTGTCCAAATTAAACTCGGGTTGAGTTTCCCAACTTGAAGTAGGGTTAGGATTAAGATTAATGTTAAAGATTATATACTTAGAATTAAATTAGGATTGATTGTTTAACCTGTCCGAGTTACACCCCTACTTGAAAGACATAACTCCTTAGTTGTGCTCTTGGGTAGGTGTGTCAAAGAAAATGAGGTCTCTAAAAAAAATTCATGTAGTATTACTTATATTTAGGAGCCTCACGTCTTGGGCCTATTGCTTGAAGAAATTATAATGAAACCTCATAACTAATGAGTTTATTTTCTTACTACCCTCAGACTATTTCAAATGAAAAGAAGACCAATGGGAGATTTTTAATAAAAATGGCTTATTTTGACTAAAAAATGGAATTTAGATAATCCTTAAAACTATATCAATATGAAAAAAAAAAAAAAGGTATGGGAATAATATTGGCATTTAAAACGTTTTTGAAGGCATGTTGGTCGGATTTAGTAAATTTTAAAACAAACAAGACGATGTTTTGATTTTTTTTACCACTATGGGCTGGGGCCACAACCATCCAAGTCAATCATTTATAAATTTACAACTCAATTTTTGGCTCTATTTCTAGATAGAGAAATAATCAACAAAGAACACAAAAGATCCAAAGGGGCAAAAATGTGTAGATGTAAGTGTTAAAGTATCAATTATTTCAATTCGAACAAATACCTTTCTATATGATATGCTTATAGCTGGAGAACACTTAAAAATAAGTGTCTTGAGGCATACTCATTCAACCAGGGACTGAGGCAGTAAGGGACCAGGAGGAGAGCAGCACACACATACAGAAACAAGTGTGTGCGCTGCTCCTCTCTCTCTCTCTCTCTCTCTCGCTCACACACAGCAAGCCCTCAAAGCCACCAGTAGCAAACGATGCCCCCCATTAGAAAAGTTGAATCTTGCAGTTAAAGTATTCCCACCCTAATAAAAAAAATTTGACTCTAGCTCTATATACAATATGAACTCATCATTTACAGAATAACGGTGCAGCCACACTAGCAATGAGATTTGAACCGAATTTTTTTGGATTATATATCAAATTGATAATAATCCCAAATATTTCAAATAATATCAGGCTCTAAACAATGATGAACTTTGCTCAATGTGAAGCACCTCAGGTGTCTCAATAGTATTATTCTATGAAAAATAATCCCCTTTTTTTCACATGATGAATGGATGATAAGAGGTTAAAGTTGGTTGATAAGTTCTTATTCGCTCCTCCAAAGATTGGGTATTTTGGGAGGTAATGCTTGGATTTGAACTTGTTGATCGGGGGTGGGGGGGAGAAGGGAGATTATTGATTTTCTTGGGTTCTTGTGAATGCAATATAATATTAGATAAAGTATATTCAAAATCCTCTTGTATGTGTTCATAAAAAAAAAAAAGATGTACTGAAACCCCCACACCATAACTAATGATACCATGATCAACAGATCATTCTCTACTTATCACAGCTCAACCTTGAATAGCACAACCTCAAAGTCCAAAGCCAAAACAACTAACAATCAGCATAATTCCCTTGATTGCATAATCGAAGCTGGAAATCATCTAGTGCAGCGGGGACATAAAGACCGCCTAAGCTGACCTCTTTATCTTCAACAAGTTGTTCTAGAGGGGAGAATCTCACAGGCCACCAAAGACTACTCAACCACTTCATCAAGTGACTACAGAAGCTTAGCCCTTCTAGATGACGTCTCATTGACTCTAGAAGGACACGTGGAATGTTGTCAGAGATATTCTAACGAAAATATATTTCCTTCAAGATTCTAACATTCTAACTGATTGAAAGAATCACACGATCTAAGATACAAATAAAAGCTAATCCCTATATAAATAGGAGGAAGTTACTTGAAATCTCATCATAACAACCTCCTTTTGCAAGCAATAGAAATTAGAGAACAAGAGACTTCAATATAGAGTATTAGATAAGCTCTTCAACTTGGTGAACCGTTGAATCATTTGTGTTATTTAGTTTTTTGAAGTTATCATTTTTATGTAACATGAAAGAGCTCTTCAGTTCCAAATCTTGAATCAATCCCTCACTCACGAATACATTCTCTTCAGTTTCTTCAGCTATCTTCGGATCCTTTTACTATCTTCCTATGCTTGTACCTTTATTTTGCGTTATCAATAATCATAACTAAAAAGATGCCTGCAAATCCCTAACCATAATATTAAAAACAAAATTGATATGCAAAAAAAGAAAAAAACAATCCGTTGTACTCGGTTTTTGGCAGGCTAGCCCGGACCAGGGCATCGTGGTGGATTAAGTATGGCTGACCCGGCCCGTTACCAAAAATGAAAGGGTATATTACATTCACACCCCTGAATTCTATCACTAAAACACATTGACCCCTTCAGGTATGACATATTACAATTACACCCACTATTAGTCATGCTCAAACACATCTAATGGAAGTATTAAAAGGACTATTTTGCCCTTATTCAAAATAAATAAAACCAGCCTACACCAAAACCCAGACCCCTCCACCGACACAAAACCTCTCCCTTTCTCTCTTTCCACTATCCACCACCGACCCCTTCTCTCTGTCTCTCTCTCTGTTCTATCCCTAACAGCCACCATCATAACAGCCACCACCAAACCCATATCATTGAAACCGTCCATCAAACCCACCACCCGACCCCTCCATCTCTCTATGTGTTCTATCGCTAATCGCCCATCAAATCCACCACCATAATAGCCACCATCAAACCCATATAACCGAAACCGTCCATCAAACCCACCAACCATAACAGCCACCATCAAACCCATATCAACGACCAACCAGACCCATCAATACATCACCACCACCGCCTGCCCAAACATCCTCTTTCCTATTGTTTGGTCCCGCCTGTATGTGGTGTTTTTGTGTGAAGAGAGAGAGAGAAAGAGAGAATGGCAAAAGTTGCCAGTTGGTGGAGTTGGGACTTCAGTGGGTTGGGCAGGCGATGGGACATAGGCTTCAAGGGGAGGTGGTGGGGTTTGTAAATAGGGACAATGGTATAATTAAAGGGTAAAGCCCTATCTATTGCAAACCCTTTCTCTTTCTTACGTTCTTCACCATGATCCTCCCCCAGCAAACCTCCACATCACTATAACCTCCAAACTCAAGGGCCGCAATTGTGTTAATTGTTGGATGGAAAGACAAAATCAAAACCAAGCAAACTGAACAGAGAAAACTTCAATAGCATTTCTTTAAAGGGTTAATTTTATTTTGCACCTCGAAAGATTATTCGAATCTCAATTTATACCCTCAAAGATAAAAAATTTTAATTTACACCCTCAAAGATATAAATTTATATTAATGTGCACCCCTAAAGATCGAAAATCTCAATTTGCACCTCAAAGATAGAAATTTGTATCAATGTGCATCCTTAAAGATAAAAAATCTCAATTTGCACCTTCAAAGATAGAAATTTGTATCAATGTGCACCTAAAATTAAATTAATAAATTATACCTTGATCCTCTCATATTTGTCAGTTAATCATTTAAACTCCTTCACATTTAGAATATTCATCTTACATCTCATGACGTTTATGTATGTATAACACATAACCACTTTTCGTTGATATATATTAATATAATCGTTAAAAAATATGATTTTATCCTAATATAAAATTATAATTTTATATTACCTTTTATTTTATGAATTCAATATACTCAAAAATTGAAAATTAAGCTTACCATTAGAATGTCTAATAAAATGTAGATATTTATATAAAAGGTAATATGTAAAATATTATATAAATATTTATATTTTATTAGACATTCAAATGGTAAACTAGATTTTGAATTTTATAGTATATTGAACCTATAAAATAAAGGGTAATATGAAATTATAATTTTTTATTAGGATAAAATTATATTTTTTAACGGTTATATTAATAGATATCAATGAAAATGGGTTACGTGTTATACGTGCACAAATGTCATAAGATGTAAGAGTAATATTCTAAATGTGAAGAGGTCTAAATGATTAACTGACAAATATGAGGGGATTTAGGTATAATTTATCAATTTAATTTAGGTACACATTGATACAAATTTCTATCTTTGAGGGTGTAAATTGAGATTTTTTATCTTTGGGGTACACATTGATATAAATTTCTATCTTTGAGGGTACAAATTGAGATTTTTGATCTTTGGGGGTGCACATTGATACAAATTTCTATCTTTGAGGGTGTAAATTGAGATTTTTGATCTTTGAGGGTATAAATTTAGATTCGAACAATCTTTCGGAGTATAAAATGAGATTAACCCTTCTTTAAATGAACCTCATGAAGAGAAATTAGAGATATGGATAAGTGCCGGCCAACCTTTAGGCCAATTAGGCCATTGCCTAGCCCCAAATTGGAAGAAAAATTTGGGGCCCAAAAAAAAAAAATAATGATTATTTTAGAATATAATTTAAATATTTAATATATTTTAATTATTGAATTAATAGTGAATGTTAAGTTTAAACAAAAATTACTATTTATCTAATGTACTTTATCCTTAAATTAAGTGTAACTAGTATTATTGTAAAATTTTTAAAACCTCTTTTAAAAAAATTTAGGGTCGTAAAGTTCAGCTTATTTTTTTATTTCACCCGATATTTATATTATATGCATTATAACTTTGCAGTCTTCTTATTAATATCAATTGTCTATCGTATAATAGGTACAAATAATAATTTTATATTTGTATAAGTTAAATTTGAGGTCATTTTTTAATAATTTTGGTTACGATACACAAGATGACTATAAAATAGAGTGAGTAGAAATAATACACTAGCTATCTTAGATTGATTAACCATTGTTGTCTTACTAAAATTTTTTATTTAAAAATTGTTCTTTTTCTCTATAATATCTAACAATATCTCATTTATTTTAGAACTATTCAACTTATATAAATTTCTATTTTATATACATTTATACAAAAATTATTTTATAAGTTAACCTAATTTTTAATTGTGTTTCTCTTTTATATTAAACAAATAGTATGTATTATTGTATTTGATATTCGTATTTGACTTCGATTAACACAATTTTTATTTGTAAAATTTGAATTAGTATGTTATATCTCAAAATACAAAACAAATAATTTGTAAATAAACATATGTTAATAAGTTTTTAATATTACTATTATTACTGAATAAATATTTATTCAACCTCGTATAACATTTTCATCTAGGCCTGGTATGGATGGGGAGTTAGTGGGTGTGGTTGAGTTGGTCTTAGGGAATTGACTTCGCCAAAGGTAAGATTGGCGGTGGTGAGTGGTAGATTCTCATGCATGTGATGGTGGTGGTGAGTGGGGCGTAAAGTGGTGCTTTCATGGCTCGTCCATGGCAGAGATTGTGCCCGTTGTTATTTGTGGGTGAGTGTCGGTAAGAGATGGTAGTGGTGGATGAAGTTTTCCTGTGCGTAATGGGTGGTGTGGTGGCGGCACAGGGTGGTGGAGGTTTTGCTGCGTACTCAAAAATTTTGGGTTTTGCAGATATTTAGTGGTTTATGATGGATATCTCAGGGGTAATTTAGGAATTTTGTTATAAGAATATGTTTAATTCATTGAGATTTAACAGTGCTTTGGATCGGACGACTTACCGAAAAAAAAACAGTGCTTTGGACGAAATTTAACACCAGGGGGCTATTTGTTACATCATATCAAACTTTAGGGGGTGGAAGTGTTATACTGTATACTTGAAGGGGTCTGTCTGTATCATTGACAAACTTTAGGGGGTCTTGATATAATTTACCCAAAATGAAAATTGGAGAAAGCGAGAACGGAGAGACCACGCAGTTCGAAGAGAAAGTCGGTTTGGTTTACTGTGCAAAACCGCCATTGCCACCAACTGTACAACCTTACTCTCTCTCTCTCTCTCTCTCTCCATCATCTGTCCCTCACGAACACACAATCGATACATATATATCATTCCAAAACCCTCTCTGATTGTGGTCTTTCTCTCTCTTCTGCTTACCCAGAATGGGAAGCTCAAAAACAATTACAGACGATTCGGTCACTGTATCGGACGATGCCGGCGCCACCACAGAGACCGACATCGGCATAGATGACACCGTTGACTCTCCCCCTCCGGCCGATTCCAGCTACTTCCAAGAAGGTGAAAAGGTCCTAGCTTACCATAGCCAACGCCTTTACGAAGCCAAGGTACCCGGACTCTCTTTCCTCTCCTCAAGATCAAACATTTCCCTTTGTTTCTCGAAAAAGAAAAAGGAAAATAGTTCCTTTGTTATTGAGATTCGTTGATAAGCATTTTCTTTTCTGCTCATTCTTTCTCTCTGTTGCGAGGAATTGTTCCCAAAGATTGTTAGATTTTTTCGCTGATCCTCACTGATATGGGTCTATGTTTATCCCATAGGTCACCCGCTATGCTATTTTTTGTCCATTTTTTCACTGGCCTAGGAATTGGGTGGTGGAAAAAAGTAGACAAGATCAGACTAATGCTTGTTCTTTGGTTCAATTTATATGATCATTCAGAATTCTAGTTTGTTTGGATGCCACATATAACCAGTTCCAAGCTTTGTATTTCAATGTCTATGCAAATGGGTTTTGTCATGAATCTGCTCTTCACCCATTTCCTCTTTGTGTACGGAAGTTGCTTAGTGCAAGATGAGTATAGTCAGTAGGTTCTTATTACTTGAATTTGGGATTCAGTCTATTTTAGGGTGTAAGATCAATGGTGCACGGATAATTTCTACAATAGTTTGAGACAGCGATCTCCAAGTTGACGAACCTGAAACAACAATAGTTTGAGATAGCTATCTCCTTGACGAGCCTGAAACAACAGGGTTAGAAAAAGGGGGCCAGGTGAACACCCGGCTTATCCCTCCGAAGCTTAAGTCAGTCTAAGGTCGAAGGGTTTAACTCAATGAACAATTTTTTTCTGGTTCAAGTTTGCGTACTTTTGTCCATTTTTCTGTGGAGTATTTATACCTGAATTAACAATGATTGCCAAAGGTCTCCAGTCCCATCTGGACATCTAACATCTGACATACCATTTCTCGAGCAATGAGTGTTTTCTACTCACGTCTCCTCCTATTAAATGCTAGGACGATGGGATGAGCGCTCGGCTAAATGCCGAACATTTATGCCCTTCCCCGAGTACCCAAATCTCTCAGATCGGCATCTGACATAAACTGAGCATTGAATATTCGAGGGAACAGTTCCTCGGGGGGTGCCGATCGCGTTGTCTCGGCGCATCAGCCATTAATACTTAGCCATCATAATAGTAGGCCTAGACTCCCAGAGTGAAGGTGCTTGTAGGCGCGCATTTATTTGTCTTGTTACCATCACTCACTCTGCCATAAATGAGGGGTCACGTCGTATTAAATATGATGCTAACAGTCGTACTCGGTTGCTCCGGGTCACCATACCTCGGTTTACCTCCTCGGCACCCTTTGGACGTCCCAACAGTTTCATTACTCCACGTGTCAACCTGGGGCTGTAAAGTCACCTAGAGTCCTGCCAAATGGGATGAAATAGTCCCTACAACTTTTCAACAAAACACTTGCTACGGTGATTTCTTGCTTTTTCGTTTACTGGGAAACCATCATGATACTACTTAGTTACCTTAGTTGCAATGCTAAAATGCCAATTTAAGCTCAGTTAGCTATCTTATAAATGTCTGCTATATTCATTACTCAACGGGAAGATCATGTGCCTTAAATGTGATGGAGATTGCTTGAAAAAGATATTGATGCTGACATCAGCTTCTATCTAGTGCCAGACTGCCAATCTATCTCTTGCTGTAAATTTTCCTTTGAAATTTTTTTTGGGGGATGCTTGTGTGCGACAATCTGCACATTATATTTTTTGGCCTGAGTTATTGCTCTGTAAGTAATTCTTTTAACTCTAATATGGTGCACGCTTCTGTCGGCAAGGTGGAAAAAATTGAATTTCAGATGGAGTGGAGGTATTTCGTACATTATCATGTAAGTATTATTTTTGTTTAATGTATAATTGTATATATCTCAAATCAATATATGATTGTGGAGTTAAGCAGTTTATTGGTTCTATAATTCCTCCAAGTCTTTACAATCATTCAAGTGGTTGCATTAATAGAATTTCCTGACTTTTTGGGTTTCTGTAACTCCATAAATTCCTAGGGGAGAGTGCTTTAATGGCATGTTCCTGTTGTTTTGCAGGGGTGGAACAGAAAGTGAGTACATCTTGTGCGTTATGTTCTTTTTGTGACAACTTCCTGGATTCCAACATATAATTGCTATAAGAAGGGAAGGGGTATTAGACTGAAAATTTTATTTATTGATTAAGTTACCACAACAGATATTATGATTCCATCACGTTTGGATTCTGCATTGGATGCTTTCTTTGAACTCTTTCCAGTACTCTTTAGGCAGTATACTATTTACAACTTAATTGTTTGAGATTATGGTGATGATATTATTTATATGATTTGTTAAAGGGAGGATATTTTAATACTAGTATAATTTGGTTAGAGGGAAGGGAGGCTGGGAGGTCTAATTTGAGAATTAAGAGCTTCACAGGAGGGGAGGTGTACTTTTCCTTTTTTTTGATGTCTTACTATGTTGGTTGCAATCTTCAGGAAGTTTAACTTCTTCATCATTATCATTAACAGTTGGGATGAATGGGTAAGCATTGATCGTCTGATGAAACACACTGAAGAAAATGTGCAAAAACAGCAGGAGCTCAACAAAAGGCAAGACATAGAGAAGAATACAAAGCTTGGTCGTGCATCACAGCCTAAACCAAAAACTTCTGCTGGTTAGATCTTTTGATGTTGAATACAACTATTCTCACTTGGTTTTAGTTTTTGTTTTGTTTGGCGTGTCGGGGTGGGATGTTTCCTAGGCTTATAATTATTTAGAAACTGAAAAATAAAAGGATCATAATATTTTAGAATTGGAAATTTTAGCCTATCATTCTATAACCATGATGTCTAGTCTACAATAGAGCATTATCAAGGTAGAGACCATGTAGTTTATGCTAGCACAGAGTAATTATTGTTTGTGGACAAGTTTTCAGTAACTTTTAGTGCATTGTATTGTAGGTGATGACAGACCAAACAAGAATTTTGATTTTCTTTTGTTTCTACTTCACTGAGGATTCAAGTATACAAGAAAACAGCCTCAATATTTCCCAACCTTACATCTTCTGCATGATTTGACAGTTATATAACATCTAATTGTAGCTTTGTCATTTTCCTATTGATTGATGGAGCATTTCCGTTGCATAATGTATCACTTGCAAAATCGGGTTTTGTTTACTACATTTATGGAGGTTATTCCTTAATTAACAATCTATGCTACTGTGGAACACTCGTTGCAGTTTCAAGAGGCAAGAAGCGAAAGAACGATTCTGTTCTTAAGGTACAGCTTTGGCTTATCATTATTAAAAAGTACTTCCAGAGTACAGGAGTTTTGGAAAAACATATGTGATTGGAGTGTAAATATTGTAGAAATTCTCACAGCCAGACTTTTATCTATGTATGTTGTTCTTGAAGGAATTTGCATTGCCACCTTTTTCTTTCTTTGTGTCGGGATTGCCACCTATTAGGCTGTTCACTTCCCTTGTATTTCCAGAGGTGGTGGTTGTTTTTTTTTAAGATGCAAGAGGCTATAGATTATTGCCTGTGGATGTAACTGATTATGGTGATTTATTCACTTGTCGAACTGCACAAGAATCCTTCTCACGCATTTAAAACCTTTGCATGAGGATTTAGATTGTCTTTTCAAGATTGGCACCAAATAAATCTTACTTCTGTTATACTTTCCAGAAATCTTACATCTGTTGTGTGCTAAACTTGTTTTTGCATTGGAGCACAATATATGAAGACTAGGAGTTACCATATTCACATAGTGAAGCTGGCTTTTTGAAGAGAGATTTTGTGTTATGTCTTTCTAAACATATATGTGTACTTTTTGAGTTGTTTGGGACCTTTGGGTTAAAACGTGCTCACTGGTTATTGCTTCAGTGCTTCTGCACATTGTTGGTCTTTTTGATATGCTGGAGCTTTAGATCGAATTTAGGCATCATGTATATTTTTCAAAATAAGATCGTATGGTATCATGCTTTAGGAGATCTTGTTTCTGCTGAAGTACCATGTTTGATATATAAATTTTGGTTATTGGTAGCTACTTGCTATAGTACAGCCACATTAATGTCAACTCAATGGTTACGTTCTTCTGAATGCAGAAATGCTAACATATATCATGCAGCAGGTTTTTTTGTCCCATCCATGTTAAGTTGTGTCCTCTTGCTTACTAGTCCGATTCTCTGATTCGGATTGATGATTCTCTCTCTCTCTCCCCCCCCCCCTCGCTCTCTCTGTCCTCCCTTACCTGAGACTTGTGCATTAAGTTTATGGCTGGAATTTGTTAGGAGAAAGGCAAGACACCATTGGAAAAGCTCGTGAACATCCAAATTCCGCCAACCTTAAAGAAACAACTGGTTGATGATTGTGAATTCATAACTCATTTGGGCAAGGTAATATTTTTCACACCTTGCAAACTTCTCTATTTTCTCTGCAAGTTGTGTATTGCCTGAAAATACTTGTTGAAATGGAATTGCAAGGTCTTTTTGAAGTATTTCTTTTGAAAACTTTGATCTTTCTGTGTTCAATGTTTCCTCTATCAAACTAAATATTAATCAAAATATAACTTGACATTATTGGATGCTAGGAAAGTGTTTGTTCCTCGTTGAGGGTTACATGGAAGTAGCCTGGTGTTCTGACAGACCTCTAAGAGATATACTCCTATATTATCAATTGTGTTCTGGATTCTTGCGGTTGATGTTCTTTTTGAAATATGTAGAAAAGGGTATGCCACAGATGCTTGGTTTCCTTTTGTAGAGAACATTGTTAGCTCTATTTTCCATTAGTTCTTACCTGTCAAGGGCATCGATGTCTACCAACTATAAACTCTACACATGTTTCATTACTGTGAAACTATTGGCAGTCTGTCAGTTTTTACGCTAATGATTCAGTGTTGTCAGGCATTAAATCTGCTCCTGTGAAATGTGTATCTTCAACATTAGAGCCAACATCACAAACTTTTCAATCAACCCACTGTCACCACATTTGTCCACTTTGAATGCATCTGAACAAAAAGTTTTTTATACCTCCAGTGTTCAACGTTCACAATGCTGTTCCTTAAATTCATATGGATCTCAAACATCATATTTGGTGATAGACATTGTTTTAAAAACCTAGTGTTGCTACTGAGTAACGATGCAACACATAATGGACTTAAAAGTGATGGAAACAGAAATTGGAGAGCTAATCATTTTGGGATTCTCATTCCTTCAAGTTAAATATATGCTAATCATAAAGTTTATTCTATCATCTCTGTGATTTTGACTAGCTGAATAAACTTATCTTATTTTGGAATAGACTACTTCAAAATACACATGTATAACATGCCTTAGCAATTTGAAAGGATTTGGTAACTCAATGACAATTATGACCCCACCAGCCTCAGGTTTTAGCAAGCAGTTGAAATAGCACTTAATTGAATCATGTGTGGATGTACCATTTGGATATTCTACCCATTATGGAGCACTTTTAAAGCTTTTTCCTCAATTGTATCATTGATGAATCATGAATCATGTTTTATATGCCACTATGGTTCCTGGAATATATCTCATTCTTATTGAAGTATCTCAAGAGTGGTATTGATTTGTATTTGTCGGTGCGATAGACATTCAAAGGGCTATGTTTTGAAGAAGTGAAACTTCTAATAATTTTGAACCAATTTTTGGCATACCAGCCTTTAAAATGTTCGTGATATGTAGTAAAGTGCTCTGCAGTATTGCCTATTTTGATATTAGAGTCCTGGTGTGATAAAACTTTGTTGATTTGAGTTGAGTTTTGATATTAGAATCCTAGAATAATTACTGTGTATATAGTAGCCATATAATGTGGTTATTGAAACCTGTTTGTTTTTCATGGGTGAGATTTCTGTATGGATTTTAGAACATGGATGAAGTTTTCATGGTAGGCCTGCTGACTTCCTAATTAAGATTGTATGGCCTTATATGGGAGTTAAATGCAGGTGAAACATAAGAAAGTCAGCAATGCTGGTGTTACAGATGCACGTCAGCTTCTGTTTAGCTTTGTTTCCCCTTTTGCCTCGATGTCTACTGGTTCTCAGTTTTTGTAGTGTAGAGGACTAAGAAATTTTGCTTTTATGTTGTATTTAATATTTTTTTGGCCATTTCTGGTGTATTGATCTGTATCTAGTCTTCGGATTTCATTACTTGATCCTTTCTTGCAGCTTGTCAAACTTCCCCGTACTCCAAATGTTGTTGAAATATTGAATAAGTATCACGATTACCGGATGAAGAAGGATGAAATGTAAGTTCATGTTCCACTGATTCTGCCATTGGCTCAACTGGATTTTTGGCTGCTCGGGCATGCTATTTCTTTTTGGTATCATTTGTTTTAATGCCAACTGTAGCATTACGAAAATGCCACTTTTTAAGAATATTCTTTGAGGTCATGACTTCTTATGCTAAGAGTTGTATATGACCAAGAAATGTAAACTGCAGCTTTACTTGGATGAAGTGGCATTTCTGGACTAGAGTTTGTTCTTTTGAACATTTTGGAGATTTTTTTTTCGAATTTTGCGTGCAGAAGGTAATTGATCCACTGCAAATGAGCTAGTGTTGACTCTTCTATTGGTTGAATGGTTGCCTTTTTGTTTTGTACCTTTACTACTATCAATCTATATATATTTAGTTGTCTTTGTTTGTGTTTGTACCATCTTTTTTTTTTTTGGGAGGTTGGGAGGAGGGGAGAGGGGGGAAGGGGGCTTGAACCCTTGACTTCAAGAAGATAAAGCCTTCATAAGGTAAGGAGGATCGTTTGACCAAAGGCCCATTGGTTTTGTGTTTATGTTCCCAAGTTTTTATGCAAATTTTTTTCCCGGATTTTGTATAATGTGCTATAAATGGTGTTTGGATTTGTGTTTATTCCACTGATGGGTAATTAGAAATTGATGCGTATTGGTAGTTATCTCACACTTCAATGCCATTTGGTGGGTGAAGGATAGCTGATTCAGTAGGAGAAATTTTGAACGGCCTGCGATGTTACTTTGACAAATCATTGCCTGCAATGCTCCTGTACAAAAGTGAGCGTCAGCAATACCAGGAAATTGAAGATAATGTCTCTCCTTCAATAGTATATGGAGCTGAACATTTATTACGGCTCTTTGGTAAGTTCATAGTTATGCGGGGCAAAAGCTTATTAAGCACACTGCTTCATATATGGGAGACCAATCAAATTATATCATTTATGATCATTGATAGAGCTTTCTCATTTTGTATGATACTGTTATAGCACTTGGATAGTTGGAAGTTTCTTCCACTGTTTAATGTATTATGTGGTTTCCAATTTCCTCGTCTTTTTAGGTTGTTAGAACATGTATAGTCTATAGAGCAGCTTTCTTTCCTTAGTTTTCAATATGTATCGAACAATCAATTGGGGTGATTTGTCAAATCTCATTGTAGAATTTGATATCATTCTAGTCATGTGATTTTACGCCCTTTGAGAGTTTTAGTATGTGTAGATAGCTGATATTGAAAATACCCAGGATTCATAAAGTTCTGTTCTAAGATACTGTGAAAAAGCAGCTAATAGTTTGTGGATGTACAAGTCCTTTTTCACGAGTGATTTATGATATTATGATGTATCTGTCCACGCAGATTTTCCTTTTTCCTTTTTTCTTTTTCCTTCTCTTCTCTTCTGTTTTTTTTTTTTTTTTTTTTTTCTGTTTTCTTAAGATTAGTTTGGTTTTACATGTGAGTAATTTTTTTCCAAAATTGAAATCGAATAGTAAGTGATGTTTGATTAGTCTTTCTCATGTGTAATTGTGGATTACAATGTTAGGTCTACAGATATCGATTTCCTTAAATCTGAAGAACTCTCGAGTGTTGTGTTGGAACGCTTATATATTTAGTTGTTAAGTTTCCATTATCATGAATTTTCATGAGTTACCGCACAACGCCCAGACTTCCAAGACTCATTAACTATTTTAAACTTGTAACACAGTATCTTTCTGCTGCCAACTTTAATACTTGTGGGGTTGAGCAAGTTTTTGGCTTTTGCAGTGAAGTTGCCTGAGCTATTGTACGATGCAAACATTGAAGAGGAGACCTTGAAGGAGTTGCAGCAGAAATTACATGACTTCCTCAAGTATATAATTTCCCACTCCTCTGAGAAGTTTTTACGTACATGCATAATTTGTATCTGTATTCCCCATTTTCTCTCTCTGGCCCAACGTCTGTCTGAAAGATATAGCTTTTACTTCAATTATGATGTGATCACATGATGCTAGTAATAGAATCCCCCAAGAAATAGGCTTCAGACTGGTTGTTATTCTCTATGGAACTGAGATGTAGTCAACTTAAAGTTATTTTCCCCAAGTTTATAGACTGGGAAGCATGAAAATCTCTCCCAGGTCTGCTTATCAGCTTTGGACACACGAAAAAGTGTGAGCTTTCTTTCTGAATTTTTGATACATTCAGGATATGCTAAGGCTACATAATGCACAATGGAAGCTACCACCTTACAACCATTGAATCTAACAAAATCTAATAATTTGAAAGATAGAAATAGAAAGATAGGAGACTAGAAATGTGATCTTTCATGCTCATGACATCCAATTACCTCATTGTCATCTTCCGGTGCCCTCAAGTGATTCCCTATCCCTTCTAGTTAATGTGTTTTTTTTCTTCAGTCCTGGTTTCATGACTTGTGTTGATATTAAAATAGTGTTTTGAAATCAAGTAATGTTTGAAACTTAAAATAGATCTGTTCCATAATGGTGTCCTAGTTTTTTGAAAAATTTTGTGTCGCATTGTATCCATGTCCTGTCAACTTTAGCTTCTTTTACTCCACATATCATTGCAAGGTAAGAAAACATTCTGCATGAAGTTACCGTGGGGACTTGTGGGGTAGGGTGGTCAGGTTGGACCAGTTAAGCTATCAAAGATAGTTGTCTTGAAGTCGTTTGTTCTGAGAACTCAATTTGGTCCCGTTGATCTTGTCTTAAAACTTGTAGAAAACAGTTCATTTCGTAGTTATGATCTGATTCCAGATATATCAGCCACATCGTAGGTTTGATGTCAAACATGCATTTTCTAGGAAAACAATGGTTTTTTGATCTTGCATGATTTCTGTATGAAAAAGATTTTTCCTTATAAACTTTTGTGGAGGTCAGTCTTCAATGTATGGGGTTTACCATAGTTACTTAATTTCTACCATGATATGGATTTTCTCCAATAATAACTATAGATTTGACCATTTTTGTCTTGCAGGTTCCTGCAGAAGAATCAGAGTGCCTTCTTTCTCCCTACTTACCAGATGCCGGAAGGTTTTTTACAAGCAAGTCGAGAACAAGATGACAAAGCTGGAATGCATTCTGGAAACGCCGTGTAGATACGTATTACAATGAAGCTGCAGGCATGTTTTAGGTAAAAATTTTGGGACCGTTTACATTTATCTCATACATACGCTTCCAATTTGCAAGAAGTACTTCTATTGCACGTTCTATTTAACCGTTTTTATCATCTTGTAAATAAATAATACTCGTACCAGTTGCAAAGAAAACAAGAGTTGATGTCTATCGCCTACTTAGCACACGCCTTGTTCTTGATTTTTATTATGGCTCTTTACTTAGTGACTTACAAAATTCTAGCAGTAACTGGGTGTCTGTTTATCAATTGAGTTTGCGAGGCACCCCCATTTTCAACGCTATACACCGCTGTAGTTAGTAACACAGGATTCATCTTGATTTGGTTGTAGCCACTATACCCATCCATGAATGAGAACATCTATGGGAGTGCCACTTTTTGTTGTTTCTTCTTCATTTGGTCATATCTTCAGTATCTCCGTCCTTCTAACGCCCGATAGACAAAGTAAGGGTTCATCTTGTTCTATGGGAACTACTTTGGATGAAGGCCACAACCAAGACCAACCACACCTAAACAAATGCTATCTATGCATACCAAAAGCTTTACTAAAAGCATTTTTACCATGAGTTTGGAGGTTTTTTGTGCAACAATTCATCGGAACCCACTGTTTTCCAGCACCATTCGATTCTAACTATTTGGCGCCATTGCAGCTATCCAACAACTGAAATGTTACGTAGCTTCGCGTGACCAATAGGTACCCTTCTTCCTCACCAAAAGCACAAAACTTGACTACTGATGTCAATGGCAACAGTTGAGCATACAATCTACCGATGAAAACGTTAGATTTACTTTTGTTTGTGTTTTTAGACAATGTTTTTGTCTTATTTTCCCTAGAAATGCAGATTTATTAAAACCCAGAAGCACAGTTCATGAAAAAGAAACGATACCTCACTGGTTTCATCCTTTTTTTCTAACATTTTCTATTCAGACAGGAAATTGTTTCTCATAACCCCTTCTCTCTCTCTCTCTCTCTCTCTCTCTCATCTGTACATTAGGCAAAATTATTTCTGTATAAAAGCAGCAAGATGGAAATACTACGAAAAACGAAGGTCCTTTTTTTTTTCTCCCCCCTCCCCCCTCCCCCCATCTCTTTCCTAATTCTTCGCAGTTGACTCATTCAGGTCTGTTGGGATTTTCATAACTTCATCACTAGTCGATCTTACTAATGCCAATACGCTTCACCACCGCATTCCTAATGGCTTCAGTCTGCATACAAATCCCATTCTGTTCAATCCCAGACATGTAGCTCCTCACTTCTTTCCTGATCATCTCTTGCATAACATCCAAGAATTCTGGGCTAAAGAACTGTTTTTCACCTGCTTGTGGTGGCGGCGGCGGAGGAACACCAATTGACCCAAAGTCATAGTTTGGACTGCTGTGAGACGGTGGTGGAGGCGGAGGAGGTGGTGGTGGTGGTGGAGCCACCTGGGCAACCGATTCAGGTTGTGGCTCTGGGTTATTTTGCATCACCTGAGTCGGGTGAGTTATAAAATTAGATCCGAATATTTTGTTAGATCCCTCAGACGAAACGGATCCGGGCAAGGACAGACTCAGAGACGTAGTCGGGTCGGATCCCGATGACGCTGTTTCCACCGGCTGAACAGGTGGAGTATTTACGCCGCCGGTTCTGGCAACAGGTCTATACACATGCGGTGAAGGAAGACCCGAAAGACTCGAATCGCTCAATTCGGATCCTGATGGGCTACTCGGGTTGATATACAAACCGGAAATTATCGTACCCGACCCAACACTCGCAGATCTTTTCAAAGGCTGAACGTCGACGAAAACCGAGTCATCGGACATGGAAGAGCACTTCCGCTTGAGAGTGGAGTTCCAATGGTTCTTGATAGCGTTATCAGTCCGACCCGCGAGCAATCGGGCTATGGTGGCCCACTTGTTGCCGAACTTCGCGTGGGCCCGTATGATCATCTCGTCTTCTTCTTGTGTAAACGCTCTGTGTTCCACCTGCGGCGAGAGCTGGTTGCACCATCGGAGCCTGCACGACTTCCCGGATCGACCCGGAATCGATTTGCTGATCAGAGACCAATTTCTCGGGCCATGCTTTTGCACCAGCCTCTGCAACAGTTCATCTTCCTCCGGACTCCATGGACCCTTGATCCGATCCGTATCTCTCCTCTCTGCCATCGTCGCCATCTTTTCAAAACCCTAAATTCAAACCCACAAAACGGAAAAAAATAAGAAAATAAATTATAACTGTCTGATTATCTTTGGGTGATGTGAAGTCGATATGACAGGAGAGGCTGAGCCTCACCTTGGTCTGAGACGGTAGGGTCTGGAGTGAGGGGTTTATATATGGGGGAGGGCTGGAGAAGAAGATAGGGATGACCGGCTGAGCCGGTAGGGGTGACCAGTTTTTGGAGTGGAGGGCAGTTACTAATATACAGCTGGCTAGGGACACGCGTCAGATTGTGAGGTGCTGATCGAACAGTATGCTCTACAGCTGGCTCAGTCAAAGTTCATCACACTACTCCTAACCGTACATTTCAAAAAATTTCTCACCGTCTTAACTTCTAAAACGGTCAGTGATTTGAATTTAAATTTCCAAACTTATATATTTTTTAAATACCCGATATTTTAGATGTGTGATGAATCTGTAGATAAATTACTTTCCATCCTTAAATTATGATCTATATATATATATATATTATATCTCAACACTTCAAAAGCCCATCCCGTGAAATTTGATTATGTATCAGATTTGTCGGCAATTGGAGCAATATGGATTTGTTAAATATAACTAGAAGTGTGATACGGAAACAAAAAAGATGAGGGAATATTTGGAGATAGTGGCATTGTTGAGGGGAAGAAAGAGTAATATAAATTCTATTTTTTCAAATGAGAAAGAAAGCAACAAAGGAATATATGGCAGTGAGCTGGTGCTAGACGACAAAAGTGGAAGCTGAATCCGGGAACGAACGGTACTACTAGTCTGACGAGTCCAGGCTGTAAAACCTGCCCCATTCTAACGGCTTTCGTATCGACGTACACGTGCCGGTCATACGAATAGACACATAGGCTGATAGGCCCCCTCTCTCTCTTCCAAATTCCAAGAAATTGCATGCAAGCAAGCGAGCAAGCCACCCTTGATTGTTATACTAAATAATAATAAAAATTAAAAGAAATTGATGGGCTTCTTTTCAATTTAAGAAGACAAATATAGCATTGTACCAAAAATTAATTTTAATTAAATAAATTTGATTAATATCCAATGACATTGACAGGTCCAGGCAAATAGAAGAAAAAATTGTGTTGAGCGGGACCCACAGCAGCCACGGAGAAACATAGGTGGACTACTACTACTACTAAACGTCCGACAGTTCTTATAGCTCCCACTGTAAAGCCACGTAAGAAGATTGTTTGGCAATGACGTGGGACAAAAACTTTAACCGGCCTAACTGCAACTTTTGAATTATATGTTAGGCCACGTCACTGTTCGCCAGCTATAGCGCACTTCTTTCACGGGTCCCAATAAAAAAAATACTATATCCAGTGATACCGCGTCACCTTCTTTACATAGTATTATTATCTAATTAAAATAATATAAGTCAAAAAAGTCTACTATTTTTATGATTATGAATAACTATCACATTCGATGATCAAAATATTAGATTAATAAGATCTATTTTATTTATTTGTGGTATTCTAATTGGATTAGTGACACTATGTAAAAGTAATAACGTGGTGTCATATTTACAATGAATATTTTCTTATGCTCTAAATGTTGAAGAATAAAAAATTTTAATAAATCAAGATTCATTTTTATATTATCTTAAAAATATTTTTTAAAAAGGTTGTTACAATTTTTAATGTTCAAATCCCATCTTTGTGAGTGTTTATAATTGATTTTAACAATTAATTGTTGAGATTGATTCTATACTTATAAGATGGATAGTAAAAATATATATATAAATGATCTCAAAAAATTATTAAAAAAAAAATTAGAACTTGGTTATTCAAAAAATAACCATAGGTATTATTTTTGATTATAAACTTTAATTTTAGTTATTTGTGAATCAACAATCACAAAATTAATGGGAAAAATACTTAATAAATGTTACATTCTAATCGGACCAAAACAAGACACAATTGTAAAAATTAAATTTTCAAATCCATAGCACTATTTTGATAATAAAAAGTATGCAAAAAGAGTAAACAAAGAGATAAAATAAGGGGTTAATAACACTTTTAGTCCTTAAAATATGTATTTTTTGTCAGTTTAGTCCTTATTTTATCAATTTAATTTCTAAAACATTTAATTCGTGTTATTTAAAGTACTCAACTCCCATTTGATAGTTGAATGAGAACTGCAAAGAATTTCAATCAAGGGGATATTCTAGTGGAGACAAAAAAAAAATGAGCTATAAAATCAGATATCTCAATTTCTAAACTTAAAAATTCTCTTAGGAACAAACAATGAGGGATACTCTACCTTTAATCAAGCATGGATGAGCCTTTGATTAGATTGGGAATTAGAATAATCAAAATGTACATAAATTGGTCCGAAAAAATATAGTGGTAATGCAAAGTTGGCCTGTCAATAAACTGGATTTTAATTCAAATTCGAATCTAAATCCATTTAATCAGATGTGGATTAAAATTTTAATCCTGATTATCCGAATTCAAATCTACTTAGACTTATTTAAAAGAATTTAGATTTTAGACATATAATAATTCGATTCGTTAAAAATTCGATCCGACTTAATATATATTCATATATATATATTATACATATTATATATTATAAGCTAAGTAAAAAATCTTATCCCTAATCCACTACTTAAAATATTTGGATTGAGCCATTGATTAACAAAATTAAGTAAAAATTCATCCATTAAGTTGAAATTGTTGGTTAATTGATAAATTTTGTTAAAATTCAACTTATTCGGATCATACCAAATTATTTGGTCAAATGTCTGATTTTTAATAAATCCGAATATGGACTGAAAATATTGATATCCATCAAAATATTGAATTGAATTTAAAATTAAAATTTTTAGTTGAATTTCCATCCGTTGGTTTGGTAGGCCTACTGCGAAGGAAAGAGGCAGAGGCATGAATGTCGTGGTTCTCGTGGTTTTATTTTTTTCCTTTCCAATGTTAAAAGTATTATGGGTAAAAGTCCCATTGGATTGAACAGCAAACCATTAAAATAACTAGAGAAACGGCTAAAAGATTACATAAGAATCTGCCGTTGGAGCGCTACAAGTCTTTCTTTTTCTCCCTCCAAACGCGTAGTCATTTTGTACCCACTTGTTCATTTCTTATTAATCTTTTTAAAATTTCTACTTACCCAAAAAAAAAACATTTTTATAATCTTTGTTTAGTCACTAAGATACAATTCCACAAGTTGGTTACAGCTGTTAAAAAGTGCAAGTTGGTTTTTTTTTTTTTTTTTCCTTATTATGATACATTAGATAACTTAAGTGAATGAATCACGTCACGTAAATTGAATTTTTTAATGAGGCCAATTTTGACGTAGCTGAATTGTTTAATTGTGATTTCGACATTATTAGTTTTTGGTTGTAAAATAATACACGTGTAATTGATCTTTCTCAAATCATGTAATGACAATTTCAATTGGTAGTTTTAATAATAACATGGACGAGCTGTAAGTTCAGACGTCATGAATTCAAATTTTGGCAATCTATTAAGATTTGATTTTGAGAGATTTAATCCTCATGAAATATCCTAATGCCGACATAAATAACTTGTCTCATATAATTTATCACATAATGTTATGATTTAATAATAAATTTATAATTGAGTAAGATAAATCCCACTTATAGTTGTTTTCATACATGAATAAGATAATTACTAAATTAAGTAGGGCTCACTTGTAAATATATTAATTTTTTATTAAATAATGACATTACAAGATAATAATAATAATAAAGTGGTGTCACCGTTACAAAGTAATTTAAGAAAATAGGACCTTAAATGTGGTCCACTAGAGCTCTATGATGCTTTTGAATATTATTGACTTTAAACCTCACATTTGTCACGAGGGTAAATAAAGGGAATGTTTTTTTTTTTTTTTTAAGTTATTGACTCTTTCTCTTTCTATTTCTAGAAAGAGAAAAAGAAAGATAAAGAGAGAGAATATACCTGGAGTGAGAGGGCTACTTTACTGGGTTGCCAAAGCTGTGTCAAACCCACCAAGTGAGTTGATGGGCATTGTCAGTATCAGATTATATGTTATATGCTGCCGATTAATGAAAGATATATTCATTTCCCTTTCTTTTCTTTTTTTTTTAAAAAAGTGTCTATAGATACAAAATTATTGTTAATTGACTAATAAAATTGTAGTTGGTTGATAGTTTAAGTATGGTAGTCGTGTGATTAGTCTAAGCTGAACAAACCGATACCCAAAACTCCCAATAAGAGTAAAATGGAATCCTCTCCTTGGACAAAATAAATTTTGTAGTCGAGTAAATAGAATCTCCCACCTCTGCGATGGGTTGGGCCGGCTCAGCCCAGCCCAGCCAATAATTTTTTAAACTCATGGCTTGCTTGTGGGTTGGGCCTCTAAGCTTTGACTAGTCAACTAGTCGGGCTTGGCCCATCGTTAGGAATTTTTAAGGCCCATGGGCCAAGTTATTGGGGCAAAATACAGGTCAAGTCTTATGGGCCATCCATTGGGCCTGAAACGGATTTTTTATCAAAAAAAATATAAAAAGACATAAAAAAATTATTTTTTATGTAAAAATTACAAAAAGACAGCAATTACATGAAGTTAGTATAAAAAAATAAATTAATAAAAAAATTATTCATATTGGTTGAATTTAACAAATATTCATAAAGAAAAATTTAATGTTACATTACAAAATTGATTGATGGATGAGATTATTTTGTATAACTACAAATTGAGTACATCCCAACTAGGTTAAAACATACAATTGTCAATCATTTGCAAGTCTCAACATTATAAAAGTTACATATCAAATATTAAATAAACAATACAACTATGAAATTAAGGAAAACTATATTTATTTTAAATTAAAGGAAAGTCCTTAAGGGGGAAGAATCTATAATTTTTCAGATGTAATGGAAGTTATTAGCTTTTTTTTTTTTTT
>CAUOFW020006414.1:0-49218 GCA_963454935.2 Ilex paraguariensis
CATACCCAAACTAGTAGTGGAGGACTGCCCCTCCTTCTTCTTGTCCTTTGATCCAACCTCTCAGATACTCTTAGTGTCTTCAACTTATCCTCAATGGCCATGGTCTTTGGTAAGATTGTGGGTCACTACCTACAAGACCTAGATTCAATGGTTGTCTCAACCATTGAATCTAGGTCTTGTAGGTAGTGACCCACAATCTTACCAAAGATGGACAACTTTAAGCTATCCTCGAATCTCATTACTTTGGCCAAGTATATGGCCATGTAGTTATCAAAACAAAATGGGCTAGCTCCATGAAATTCACAACATATTGCATCTCCCTTGCTTTAGGTCTAGGAATTCTCGGGCTTTCACTTGCCGAAGAACAGATGGGAAATACTTGTTCACGAAGATCTCTTGGAATTCTTCCCATGTCATTTTCTTGATGTCTTCCGATGTCTTAGCCCAAGTCCACCACTGATGGGACTCTCCCTCAAGTTGGAACATTGCCAACCTTATGTAGGTGGCATCAGAGGTGATATCCATTGCCTCCAATATCTTCTCCACTTGTTGGAACCAATGTTGTCTACCATTGTGTCTGCTTCCCCACAAAAGAAAGTAGCTTATGTGCCTTAAAATTTTGGAGGTGACTTGAGCCTCCTCGCCCTATGTTGGTGCTAGCTTATATGAAGTTAGCCGCCATAGTAGTCATGGCATCCATGAATGCCCCTTGATCATGGACGGGTGGTGGTGGTTGGTTATTCCGACCGCCCCCTTGACCATTTCGTTGTGGCCATACCTGTGTTGCCATCTATAATACAAGAGATAGTAATCAACTCTAACTTAGTGTCATAAACCATTAACAACATCAAAATGTCATAAAATATATCACAAAAATGACATGATGCCGTAAAAAGAACATGCGAGTTGGTTCCAAGTTAATGTCATGACACCCCATTAATCTTTCGTACATAATTCCTAGAATGCTTGAAATTTGGGGCTGAAATCTGTCTAATTTGAAAGTAGACATCCTAAGCTTTCCATCAACAGTTTATTTTCTTAATTCTGACTTCGGTAGCAAAAGTTATAGTCGTTCAAAGTCGAAGAAAAAAAATCTGTTTGTGTTTTGCTTCTTCAACCAGTTGAACAATCATCTTCAATCAGTTGGTCATAAAAATATTAAAGATTATGAGGGTGCTTCAACCGGTTGAACAACAAATTTCAACTTGTTGATTAGGTACAATCAATAGGTTTACAACCTCTTTTCAACCAATTCATCAAAGAGACTTTAGGAAAAAAAAAAGACAAAGTACTGAGAGCTTCCCAACCGGCTGGTCACCAACTCTTAACCAGCTGATAAGAAGAATTTCAAAAAAGCCAAAAGTACTTAAAGCTTGTCAACCACTTGATGACCAACTTCAGTCGGTTGAAACTATGTTTTTCCAACCAATTGTACTAAAGTATGCTACACTACTCCCACACTTATGAAATGCTATCCTTTTTCCTTTCCAACTCTAAGTTTATGTTCCCTAACCCTAGTGTCTCATTCCATATACACTCTATCATGCATATAATCACATATAGCAAGAAACATGTAGCATATAACATGTGATATGCAATGTTCATTGATGCAATGACCTAAACACATTCAACCCATAAACCCTACGTAATTGAGAACCTAAGCTTTGATACCAAACTAAAATGCCCCAAAATCCAAAAGTCCTTTTCCAACGAAATATGGGCAGAGTCCACTTTCTATGGGGAGCTCCACCTAACACACAATTTGTGTTCTATCTAACACACAGACCATTCCAAGGTCCAAGAAACCAATGTCTAAGTATTAAACATTAACCATTCATCCATAACCATAATCATACATCATCCATTTATTCTGAAAACATTAATGTCCATAAAGTTCCCATTACATGCCTTTAATAAAATATAAGTTTCGTACTTAAAATTATACAAGGATAAAATGTAATTTAATACAAGGGACAACAAAATTCAAATCAAGAGCCACAACCCGGCTCTGTCCTCAAAGTGAGCCTTAGTGAGGGCCATCAATTAAAGCTCGTCCAATACCTGAAAAAAGTTCTCACAAAAGGGTGAGCCAAAGCCTAATAGAGCATCTGTTATAGAGAATACATTCCAATCCCAACTCATATGATATGAATGTGCATCAAACACCCCAAACATATATCTCAAGTAACATATGAATGCTACCATGCATGCCAAACATGAATAATGCTTCACTAATGCATGTTCGACACCGATCCCTCTCTCGGATTCCCATGCACGGCACATGCTATGATGTCATGACATGAACTGGGCATTCCAAGCCCCCTCCATTAATGTTAAGCATCCAATAACTATTATCAATACTTGTGTCTTTCTTAGGTAGGTAATTTATGGACATCACACCAATGGGCTACCAAATTGACACAACATTTTAGGGCATCTCACCTCCAGTTTCGAGTACATCGACACACTTTTCTAGAATTCCTCTATTGGGCAAATAGGTGAACCAAGTAATTGGGCCTTGCACCCAAGGAAGAATCTATCCCTTCTTGCTATATTTGACACATTTTTCATCCAATATTCTATGCGACTGAATTCGATGTTTGTCCATTTTTTTTAGCCCACCATGTGATGATTGACCCAACCCATGCACACACACTAACACTCATACCAATGCCCATGAATATAGTGTAACCAGTGCATATGCAATATAGCGTATAAGTGTAATTCTATTCCATCATTAGGGTAACTACATCATGTAAGCGTGTGACAACATATCATGAGCATCAACATGTTGATTATATCATGAGGCACATAATAGGATTTCATAACCATTAGTAAGCATGTTATAAGCAATATCAATCCAAATAACACACTTGAAGATACTTTGGCATTTTATCAATCACCATCAAGCCATAAAATATAAGCATATAGCATGCCCAATCATCTCATATATAATCAACATGTTCAACACCCAAAATCAAGTAGAAAATGGTTTATATGTTCATCAATTCATAAAAATCTCACTAGTTATACTACTCACATGGTAGATGTGTAGATATTCTACATAACCCTACCCATACCATGTACAACTTGAAATTGCAAGAAATCCTAAGGAGGAGGAAACCTTCACCTCTTGAAGCATAAATAAGGAGAAAAAATCTTCAAGAATGCCCAAAAAAAGCTCCCTAAATCCCTAGCCCCAAGCCCTTAAATTTCAGAATTGGTGGAAAATGCTTGAAGGTAGTGTTGCCACGTTGTTCTCATTAAGTAGAACAACTTTAATTCTTTGGGTTTGATGATTCGACGGTTAGATCTTGGAAGATGGGAGGAAAAACAAGGAGAAGTTTGAAGAACTCATGGGTTCTCTCTCTCTGGGTCCAATGAAATGCAAGGAAAAATGGGGGAAAATTAGATTTTTTCCCTTTAAATACTCTTCACCACTTGGCTCACAACATGCCCCTTGTCAACTTTCTATTGGTTGAAAATCTCCCACACCTAATCAAATTGTGCTACATATCTAATTAGATAATCGAATTTAAAATATCTAGGTCATTTATATTGTGGGTCACATGAATAAATTTAATTGCACATCATTCGATCGCATGTTTTGCCTCGTTTTATGTGAAAATTCTAACTATTTTAGAATTTAATAAAAATTGACTGACTAACTCAATTTTTCTAGATGAATCCAATAGTAAGGTTTGTTTCATTTTCTGAGTTATTTAAAAATTTATTTTGAACTTCGCACTTAAATGAGTTAATTATAGTATTACCCATGCATTAAAGCTTTTAATTTTCCTAGGTTTTTCAACTTAAGTTGATCAATGCTCTTTGGGCATATAGGACAACTTTTAAGACACATTTAGGTATATAAGCCTATAGGCTAGTGTATGGAAAAATTTGTCATCTATCAGTAGAGATGGAACATAGAGCATATTGGGCCATCAAAACTTTGAACTTCAATTTACAACTTGCTAGTAGCAATAGGAAATTGGACTTGAATTAATTGGGGGAGATAAGAAGAGAGGCATATGAGAATACTCAAACTTAAAAGGAAAAGATAAAAGAATTTAATGATAAATCCATTTTGAGAAAGACCTTTGAGTCAGAACAGAAAGTGCTTTTATACAATTATCGCCATCATCTTTTCCATTGTGCGTACAGTTTTCTTGCATAGAGTAGTGGCACTAGGAAACTCGAAGAATGGACAAACATTTAAAGTCAATGGTCAATGATTGAAGCCATTCTTGGAGGATTTTTCATCAAAGGAGTTAGTAGAGGAGCTAGTTGATCCTGTTTATCAAGATCTTCTAGATGAGGACATGTTTTTCTGTATACTGGTTATTGCTTGTTTTACTTTACTTCTTTTTTAGTTTTGTACTTGAATTCTGTTTGGAGCCATTTTTTTTGGGTGACCTCATTCCCTTATCTATTTCTTTATTTCACTTTCATATAGTAATTTCTATTGCATTGAGGACAATGCATAATTCATGTTTGGGGGGAGAGGTCTGAGGGTTTACACACCATTGTTTTGTTTTTGTTTTTTTTATGTTTCTTTTCATTTGTTTTGTTTGTTTACTGCTACTAAAAAAATGATTTTTTTTGTTTTAGCTATTTTGATAGTATGATGCTTGATTTGAATTCTTTGAGAACTTTGATATGTAGATTGTAAAATGAGTTGATTGCGCATAGACGATTGAATGAATTTATTATATGCTTGAGTATTATGTGTTATTGTCATCAAAAACTCAAATTTTATGCACCATGATCGTCTAGTTCTTGTGATTTGTTGAAACGAGTTTTTGTATTTCAAAGCTTGACATTTATAGTGGAGACATATAAATGACCTTGTGAGTTTTGAGCCTATCATTTTAGAGGGTTATATTACAATTGCTCAAGAAATAGTTCTTTCATCATTTCTTTGAATAGTCTCATTGTATTTGATTTGGTTAGAGTATGAGGAATGATTAGTTGATTGTATATCTATCAATTAAAATATGCCATAGTTCTTGGAAAAGGATTTTACGCCATCTTTTGGATAACTTTGAGCCTTAGCCTATTCTTTCTTAAAAAGTTTCCCTCAGAGCCGTACCAAGCCAAGTAAAAAAAAATATGTATACACCTTACTGATGAGCATAGAAGATTGTACATAATTTATCTCTTTGCACCATCTTATACTTGCTTTTGTGGAGAAAATGGGAGAAATTACATTTAATCTAACAATTAATGAATTTTTTGTGTGATTGTAGGTAAAGAATAGGAAATGGCATGTGTTAAGCTTCCAGTAAGTACTTAAAGGAAGTGGAGAAGAAGGGGAGGCTTAACGAGTGGCTCGGGATATCAACAAATCAAGAAAAAGTCAAAACAGGTGAAAACCTATCGATAGATGTTCATCAAAACCTACCAGTAGGTTTAGTGTACTAGAATTCTTCTATCGCTGCCCCTGCCAAAATCTACCGGTAGGTTTTATCATTTTTCTACAGGTAGGTTTTGCCTAGAAACGCCATAAAGCTGCAATCTCATCTCCAACTACTTCGTGGGCCCACCTCTGCTTCTCCCACACATATCCTAGCATATTCTACGTACAAGCATGCTCTCTTACACCTAAGGTCTGACTTTCGAAGAAAAATCATGGAAGAGGAAGAGAGAGAAATAAAGTGGTTGGGGAAACATGGAAAAGGCAAGGCATGGCATATGGTTGTTTGTGGCAGTCCCCAAAAACCCTCCATTCATAGGAATTCAGTCACACAGACCCTAGGGAGGTTGTGGATGAAATGGGAGAGCTCTCTAGACAATTATTCAACTACACACTTACTTTTAGAGAGAGAAGCTCAATGAAGAAGATGAAGTTTTAGAGAGAGAAAGTTAGGTTTTTGCATTTGCTTCTCTATTTTAGTTGTGGTAAGCTTTAAATCACTTGTAATCTTTACTTCTTGCACTTTAATCTCTTTTATTTAAAGTGTATTCAAGTTTAACTACATATTCTTGTATTTACCATGTCTAAATTTGAGTTTTTCCTTTCAAACTTTACTTTTGGGTATGAAATGAACTTGTCTCTATAGTTTAACTTTTATTTACATTACTACAAGTTTTAATCTTCATTTCTTCACCATGTCTCTTTACATTATGCATGTTTTTTTGCTTTGACTTTGGATAGCTAAGTTTTTAGTTGGCTAATCCAAGGGAGATTTTCACTTTGTTGTGCTAAATCAACTCTCCTCCATTCTTCCTCCTAGTGTAAAGTGTTTGATTTGACTAGGTTGAGTGCAGACATGGTTGTGAGCTCTTGATACACCGTAGACTTGTCACGGGGTATGCTTGAGCCTACACCTCCACATTAGTCACTCACTTCATACGAATCAATCAAGCACCAAGACACCATTGGTAAAATGTTTTGAGTTGACCTGGCATTCCCATTAGAATGATCTCTTCGGATTAGCCAACCTTGTTTTCATTGCATTTTTATCAAAATCTCCACTCACCAAAACACAAACTTACAAGATTTTACATTTCTTACAAAATCACCTTCACCAAAATTTGACATTCATTTCCTGTGGATATGACCTTGGAATACTCAATTCTAATTAAAACATGACATTGCAAATCTCTCTTCGCTTGGGGAGCTATTTTGCACATACACACACACGATTTACCCTTTTTCTAGCATCAAACATGAGGCAGAGTGGCACTCACCTACTCATATAAGCCACATACACACAATCAAAATCATGTTTGGAAATTAGGGTGAAACAAATCCAAGCATTTTTTGTGTCGTTGCCAGGGAAGGCTAATGTCCTATTTGAAGGTGACTTCAAGGAGTATGAAGACGATGTCCCTTCTATAATCTAGAAGGAATGGACTAAGGAACCTAAGGAGAAAAGGGATCATGCCTTGAAGGTTTTGACTTTGCTCATGGTTGCAAAGGCGTTGGAGTAAGAGAAAGAAGATTTTGTGTCAGAGGCCACCTAGTCTCATGATGAAAAGCCTGAGTTTGCAGGCACTAGTTTTCATCATTTGATTATCCTCTCCAATTCCGATGATGAAGTTGCAAGTTGATTGTAGTTCCTAGATTAAGGGTTTAAGATTGAGTGTAGTAGTTTTTGTCTAAGTCTAGTAGAAGAATCTTTAGGAGTATAGACTTAATTTTGAGTCTTTTGAGTTGGCCTGCACTTAAAAGACCGTGACTAATATGAATGAATACATCTCTTGATCCCAATGTTTGAGTTCCCTTGGGTTTATGCTTTATAGTTCAATAGTTTTGTCATTGCTATAGTTGGTTGATAAATTGGTTATAATCCATCTATGTTCTCTAGTTGGTGGTTACTACGGACTAGCAAAGCCTAAATTGGGGGGGGGGTGTTGGGCACTCAACATTGCAATATTTTATAGCTTAATATATTCAATTTAGGTTTGCTAATGTATTAATTCGCTTTACATAGTATAGTTTGCATGTTAAGCCTTGGTTTATGTGATTATAGGTAAATTGGGTGTAAAGGCTGAGATTAAGCATTAATAGGATGGCAAGAGGTAATTTGGTATGAGATTTGCTTGGGAGAAGATGAAGTCGAGAGCCTTAGAAGTATTTTGGAAGAAAAGAGAAGTTCTGCTTGTAGGTGTTGTACCAGTAGGAAGACAGAAAAAGGATGGTGCTACTGGTAGTAAAACAATTCTACTAATGGCAAAACTTACAAAAGTTTACATCATTTTCATCAAAGAAAAACTTATAGTACTTTTGTTAGAGAAGTCCTATCAGATGTTCTACCAGTTGGAAAAGTCACAGAAGTTTTAGAGATTTTATTAGACAGAGTTCTATTGGTAGGTAAAGGATGTTCTACTGGTAGATTGTGCTACAAAGGGACTGGCCACCGATAGGTGAAGGCAGATTTCCATGGGAAGCATAATTAAATATCATATCTCGCCATATCTTTTGGCAATTCTTGACTAATTAAATAAAAAGATAATTTTGGGAAAGATATTTACCAAAGATCTAAAGATTCTCCTTCCAACCAAAATAAATAGAGAACCTTTAGGGAATACATGGGATCACACTGGATATCACGTTTAAGAGTTTTTTTTACAAATTTTTCCTGTTCACTGCATTAGAAAGTTTTAGAGTTATTTTATAAAGTATTTCATTATTCTTCTTTTAAGTGTAGTTCTTTCAATTGTTCAAACAATATTACATTAAATTGTGTTTACTTTCAAAGCCTTGTTATTTACATAAAATTTTTCAATACAAGCAATCAATTTTAATCCAATATTTACTTTCTGAATTCAATTATGTTTTCTTTAATGTTTTGTGTTATTTTTGTTATCATGTTTGAGTAGTTTTCTGCTAGATAATCTGAGGAAGGAGTCATAACCTGTGAACTTGGGCATATGCTTTAAACTAGGGTTTTAATATTTATGTGATTGATTGAATAAATTATGTTTTTGAAAACCTAACTGGTTTGCATACTTCTCGATTATTTGTATACAATTAGTTTTGGTATAAATAATTAGTGGTGTTTTGCACGACCTTTAGGATATTGATTCTTCCACCATAAACCATTCTTTAATTGCTACATTGGTTCGTTCAAAGTTTTTAGTTGGAAATCATCCATCTGTAGTATTTTAAATACAAAAGCATATGAGTTATAGATTTAGGTTAGCAACTCTTATTCACAGGTGGGCGAATTTTGAAGAATATCCAATTTTCCATTTATTAAATTTCAAGTTCATTAGTAGTTAACTATCAAAATTCTTGACTTCAGAGGGTTTTTTTTCTTTTATTTTTTATCAACTTGGATTCCAATTCTTTGTCTAAGGAGACGACCTTGGACTTTTTGTTTGAGTTACTATATAATAATTTTCTCTTACACTTGAGAGCTTTCGTGAAAATACAACCCCTACACTACTCTTTGATAATGGAGAGTCATTGGGCTCACTAGCCTCTTGTATAATAATAACGTCACTTAATTTTTCACTATCACGAGTATTAATTGATTCATCATCAGTTTGTAATTTAGAAAAAGAATCATTCTTACTAGGTTGACCATTCTCAATTTCGTGTACTCAGGCCAACTTATAAACTGCTATGGTTATTGTGTTGAGGATGTCTATTATCTCTTAAATGTCTTGGCTTGTTTAGGCATTGATAGTTAGTTGGGTTTGCATGTAATTATTCCACATAATCTCCGATTGCTTTCCAAGTAAGTCTTCATATGAGGGATATAGGAGAGGCCCATATGGTGGAGTGGAATGTACCAGTGACTTATAATATTCATTCCCCCAACCAAAATCAAGATAAAAAGTTTCAAAAAAATAGTTGGAGTAAGGTTGTTGAGAATTAGGCAATACATTTGACCCATCCCTCAAATATCTTTAGAATGTTGGAATTAAAGGACACTTATTAGCGATATGCCCATAACTATACAAATTTCACACCTATACTCCACATATGAAGCATATGACACCATTTAAATAAAAAAAAAATTTGTAAAAAATAAATAAAAATGTACTTGGGCTTATAATGAATATCACAAGACTTACCTACCGTTAATCCAAATCACCTTCCAAATTTGTACATGTTCTTTCCCTGGAAACGACGCTAAAAATGCTTGACCTCAAAAGTGTGTAGATAATAACGTAGTTCTCAATCGTAGGGATATATATCGTTTCATAACTAAGTCGATTATCGACGTCGTTTCCTTAGGAAAAACGAAAGACAAATTCGAATGGTGATGAAAAAATATCTTTAAAGGTTGAGAAATGTGGTAATTAGCTAAAGTAAGAATATATTTAATAAAGGAAACAACTAGATAATCTTTGAATTTCATCTAGCCTATGAACATAAATTTAAACTTTAAATCTATAACTCATTTGCTTTTGTATTCAAACTACTACAAACAGATGGTTTTGAACTAAAAACTTTGGAAAGAACTAAAGTAACAATTGAAAGATGGTTTATGATGGAACAATCAATATCCTAAAGGTCGCAGAAAACACCACTATCTATCTATACCAAAGCCAATTGATCAGGAATCCCCCCTACAATTATCCTAGTTTAGAGCATACACAGTAGTTCATGGCTTGGGAATCCCTCCTACAATTATCTAGAAGGAAACTACTCATGCTTGATTGAATTGTAATTGAAAGCTATTAAAGAAGACACGTAAATAAAAGCGAGTAATTAAAACTTGAATTAAAATAGAACTTGAATAAAGAACTTTGAATTTAAAATAAGAAATTGAAAGCAATTATAATAAAATAAATAAAATACCGTAAATAAAGAATGTTGCTTACAAATAAAACTAAACTAACAACACTGAGGAAGAAGGAGGAGTAGCAGCCTCCTCTTAAAGAACATCCAAGGAGGAAGAAGTTCTCTCTCTAATGCTTCCGAAGGTTACTATTTATAGGAAAGGGGAGAAAGATAAAGGCAGAGATGCAACTAATTTCTAGATATTCTCTTTCATTTTGTGTCTATATCCTATTCCAAAAAAATCTCTAAAAAAATCTCTAAAGATATTGTCAACTAAAATCTCTTTTGATTATCTCTTGTATACAAAAAAGCCTTGATTCTCCCAATCTTCTGATCATTATCTTCATAAAACATCTCTTATTTCCATTGGTAGATAATCCCTAAAAGATTTGGTAAGATCTAATCTTTAGTTAAGTTTCCTGTGAAAATTAGCCTCGGCCTGCTAGTAGAACATACTCTAACTACCGGTAGGAACTCCTTCAATAGGCCGACCTATTGGTAGAATTGTAAATCCTACTAGTAGAATCTCTATCTAATAAACTTCTAAAAGTACTGTGGCTTTTGCTACTAGTAGAATATCCTTACGGACTTCTCTGAAATAAGTACTATAACATGTCATACCAGTAGAGCATGGTTCTGCTACCGGTTGGACTTCTCTGATGAAAAAGTGCAAAGTACTATGAGTTTTTCTATCGGTAGAAGAACTCACACCACNTATCTAATAAACTTCTAAAAGTACTGTGGCTTTTGCTACTAGTAGAATATCCTTAAGGACTTCTCTGAAATAAGTACTATAACATGTCATACCAGTAGAGCATGGTTCTGCTACCGGTTGGACTTCTCCGATGAAAAAGTGCAAAGTACTATGAGTTTTTCTATCGGTAGAAGAACTCACACCACTACAATCTAGGCAGGATCACCACCTTTAGCATTATAGCCTATGGATGCAGTAGTAGAGGATGAGGAGCGTAGTAGTGGAGAGTACACTATTGGATTAGAGGATGATGAGTCTAATACTTATGCGTGATGGATGGATGCTTTTAGGTTTTTCTGTTGATTTTTCTTGTTTTTAGAAGTTGTTAAGGGGTAGTTAGGGTAGTTGTTGTATAGGGTTCGTAATAGCCTAGGTAGAAGAACCCTTAGTTCTTGTTTTAGGCTACCACATTTTGGTTTTATGTACCCAACATTGTGCTTTGGAATTTAAGGTGTAATGTTTGGATTTTAAATTTTTTGTTTTTTTTTTGGTTTGATAAGGACAAGCAATATTCTATATTTTATATTTTATGACAAGGAGGGGGGGGTTGTTGAGTACAGAATATTCTATATTTTATGACTAAACTACTTACTTTAGCTTTGTTTATAAGCTATATGTTTTGTGTTAGTTCAGTTTTAGTTTTATGAGAAATCTTTGAGTTTGCAAATAATTTGATGTAATGGTGAAAATTTTATATTCATTTACTGCTTAGGAGGACTTAGGGAATGAGCTAGATGAGTCAAAGATGAAACTAGGAGCGTTGTAGTGGGAATTTTGAAAAAGATTAGTTCTACCGATAGGTTTTCTATCGGTTCATTAGGTAGGAGAAAGTTTCTATCAGTTCATATCAAAATAAAATCTTTGATGCCAGTTCATCACTATTTTACCTACCCGTTCATCTACAATAGAGAACAATTCTACTGGTTTGTTGTTGTTCACCTATTGGTTCGTCCTAAACAGAACACTCACCCAACAGTAGGTCCGGGTTGCTTTCTATTGGTTCATTAGAGTTAAAATACAATCATGATTTTTTTTGAAGCTTTCAACTGAGGCCATTCACGAGTCTCATTAGTAGTCAGAAGAGAGAAAGAAGAAAGGAATTCAGCTTAGGATTGTCCCTTAAATACTGAAATTGAAGGTAGAAGAGTGCTCTCCCATTCTAACATTTACTCTCTCTCTCTCTCACTTTCTCTTTCAACGCTTTCAATAATTAAGGTTTTGGGATTTCTTAAAGTTCTTTGTCATGCATTGTCTTTATTTATTGCAAGCAAAGTACATTCAATTCCTAGTTCTTGTAATCGTTAGTGATTTTAGTTTTCAATACAAGGTATTTTGTTTGTATTTTGGTTTGAATACAATTTTAATTTTTATTTCAAATATCATGTCTTCTACATGTGTTTATGATTGTACTTTCAATATTAGTGAGTAGTTTAATTCTGGTATGATCGAATGAGGGATTCTCATCCGTGAATGGGTAGTTTTGACCTAACTAGGCTTTCAATGTTCAAAGTTATTTCCATTGATTGAAATGTTTTCTTTTGAAAATACAGTTGATTTGTAAATATCTTTGCTTATTCGTAGACATTTAAATTTGGCATCAGTAATTCTTAGAATCACTGCAATCAACATGACATTAATTATTTCATGAACTAATTCAATTAATCAGAATATATATTTTCTAAATTTTGGTTTTAGATGGCAATGCAAGTGTTGAAATGAATATGATCGAGAGAATAATTAGTTTGTTAGACTTAGTGTATTGTGATATGGATATGTTTATGGAAGCATATTTTTATTTCTTCTAATGGGTGTAGGGTGTTACTATTATAGTTGTCATTGATGAAGTCAAAAGGGGATAGTAAATACAAATAGTAGCATTGATATATACATGCACATACTTAGGGGAAGCCTAAGTCTTTTGGCTTAATATTATTGATATACATGTTTGATGATGTCAAAAGGGGGAGAAATATGGAATGATATTATTCATTTGACAATGTAAAATGTGCATAGGTTGAGTAAGAAGATGACTTATATACATCATTACAATAATGTGTTTGTCATGATAAAAAAAGGGGAGAATGTTGACCCTATGCTTGGTTAAGCAGGGTTTTGATGATAACAAACACTCGTATGAAGAAAGGTTGGATGTTCAATGTGCTACACTATGTATTAAGAGCGAAATGTGAAGATGTGATGATTGAAGATGCAAATAATGAAGAAGAGTAACTATGGATATAAGTTGATTGAAGATGAAGGATTGGAAGAATTAAGCATGAGAAGCTTCTTCAACAACCTAGTCCGTTTGATGCACACATGCGGAAAGCTTGAAAAGGTTAAGGATCATTGTTATACGATGATTATTCAAGTTAGGAATGAGGTTATATTGGTTGGGAAAAAGATTGGAAATATCAAGGCAAAGAAGCGAAAGAAACAAGCCAAGAAGGAAGAATGTTCATATGAGGATTGACATAGTCTCAGTAATATTGGAATAACTTTTGACAGAGATGTCCAATTGAATTGATTCAGGTGAGGCTTAAAAGAGGACTTTACAAGTGCAATTCAAATAAAGGATAAGAACTTTCCAATAGTCTAACCCACTAGCCTATCAAAGGGCAAGCTGGAGATCATCCTGGTAAGTAAGTCTAACTTGCAATATACAATGATTCTGAATAATACGTTTCTAACTTAATCATCAGAGGGTCAACCACTACAGCCCCTTCGACCCTTGACTTTCATTGGACGAACCTCTTCATGGCTGTCAAAGTTCAATTCTGGTTAACTATACCTCTGGAGGTCGGTGGGTAATTTTTGGCGTCAATTCAACACATTACTAAAAAAACTCAGTGAAATACTCTTGAAAGACTAAAGAAGAACATTACTAAGGTTTGGAACCTTGCAAGTTGAACCTCCAAAGCAAGGCTATAAATCCCCTAACAACGAGAGTAAGGAAATGCTAATCACATTCATATGATATGAAGGTATATTTATGAAAGGTTCTAAAATAAGAGGAAAAAAATAAAAATAAAAAGAGATTAGATGTCCTATCAAACTACATTAACCCCCACCCTCCTTAGCTAAGGGATTTTGGCCTTTAGTAGAGCTCTCTTCCTCTTGTGCAACTTGCCCAGGGGGGGTCTCAACTTCATCCAATTTGATTGCGGAAAGGTGGAGATCACAATATATTTTAAGGGCTTGTCAGAAAAAGTGCTCAAAATTGACATCCTAATAGCTCATTCATATCGAAAGGAACTCATGCAAAATTTGAAAAGTAGCCATAGAGGCAACCTATGCTTCTTTAACGAGATTTTGGGAACTCACTAAGAGGGTGGATGGCTGGTCAGTTAGATTCTTCTCTCCCCTTGGCCTTATTAGCCTCCTCTTTTACTCTCCTCAAAGCTTCTTCCAGCTCGCTCTTAGTAGCCTTCTCGATTGCTAAGGAGTTCTTGATTTTATCTAGATTAGCACACATAGACACTAATTTCTCATTGCAAGAGATAAGCTCCTTCTTAGCATTCAGAGCTTCTTTGAGGCTAGCTTTCAGCTTATCCTTTGTTGGGTTCTACTCCATATGCACCAAACAACTTATCCCCTTTTCCAGAATGACCATCTGGCAAATGCGTAAAGAGGAGGGGAATTAGCACCTTTAAAAATAAAGAAGAAAAGGTAGCTAATGTTGGAGCTTACCTTACAAAAGTTATGAGCCATCATGTTGGAGATCTTGAAAGAACCTAGCTTCATCACCTCCTCAACTTCAGGACCAAAAACAAAATTGCCACACCTCGGATCAGGCATGTGAAAGATGTCACCCCAATCCGTGGAAACATTTCAAAGTGTTAAAGAAATCTAGCATTGCGTAAAAGACCAACCCATATCATACAACTAAAATATTTTGTATAAACATAGGTTTACAACATGCATCATAGACAAACTGTTACACGTCTTACATAAATAAAGTCCACTCATCTTAGAGTTACATTTATTCTAATTACATTCCTTTAGAAAAATTGCTAAACTGTATAAAAGTTTTGATAGTCCAATATGTACANTATTCTAATTACATTCCTTTAGAAAAATTGCTAAACTGTATAAAAGTTTTGATAGTCCAATATGTACAGTTTTTCTAGCCTTTACACATCTGAAAAGGGGAAAGTAATGTATGGTTGTATGATGCATGTCTAATCAAAATTGGATAACCCATCTTGANATTCCTTTAGAAAAATTGCTAAACTGTATAAAAGTTTTGATAGTCCAATATGTACAATTTTTCTAGCCTTTACACATCTAAAAAGGGGAAAGTAATGTATGGTTGTATGATGCATGTCTAATCAAAATTGGATAACCCATCTTTAACTCCTCTTATCCTTCATTTCATTAACCATTGACCACTGGCCACATTACATTGTATAAAAAACCCTAATTGATCTCAAGTCTGATGCATGTGTAGGTCGTGAACCAAAATTTTGGGGTATGTTAATAGTATTACTTTATTTCTATCAGTATTCTTTAATGAGATTGTGCCAAACATGATTAGTTTGTTTCCCTAGATTTCACTCATATACTAATTTTGCATGTGAATTTACAATTAGCCTTCTTCTAATCACATGCCCTTTGAAGTGAAAAGTCACTATAAGCAGAGGGAATTTTTGCTGAGAGCATTCTAAGAGAGGTTTGTGAAATCAAAGCTATCCATGAAAGGTTGTAAAGAGGACTGTTTGTTACATAACAATTCCTGTCACTACANGCATTCTAAGAGAGGTTTGTGAAATCAAAGCTATCCATGGAAGGTTGTAAAGAGGACTGTTTGTTACATAACAATTTCTGTCACTATAATGATTATTCATACTACATAGGGAATTTCAAATAACAATATGAAAAATGCTTATTTTTGCATAGAGTACGTACCCATGAAAGAGAAGTATTTGGGACACAAGTCAAAATTGAGAGTTGGGTATCTCAACAACCATAGTGCTAACTCACTTTGACAAAAAAATCTCATATGCACACATCTGTTCAATTGAAGTTTGTAGGTAGTTTCACTGAAAACCCTTACGAGAAAACACTTTTCTGCTAGGGGGAACCTAGGGGTTTAATAGTTTNACAAGTCAAAATTGAGAGTTGGGTATCTCAACAACCATAGTGCTAACTCACTTTGACAAAAAAATCTCATACGCACACATCTGTTCAATTGAAGTTTTTAGGTAGTTTCACTGAAAACCCTTACGAGAAAACACTTTTCTGCTAGGGGGAACCTAGGGGTTTAATAGTTTGTTGCATGCTAAATGCAACCAGATGATCTAAGAAATTGGCATTGTAAATAATTTTTCATTCAATCATTCTTGTAATACTAGGGACTAGCAATATTTAGGTTGGGGGTGTGATTAGTAGTTAAAATTAGCATGTTACTATGCTTTTATAAGACTAATTATGCTTTGATAGATTTTCAATGATGACATTTCAGGAAAAAGATTGTACAAGTGCCTAAAGTCAACAAAAATCAAACTTTCATGCAACACCCATCAATTCTGGGAGAAAATTGCAGAAGTTGGAAGCAAGGCATCAAGGTTCGAACACCAATTCATTTTTGAATGCCAATCTAGAAATAATTGAGGGCGCCTGAAACAGTGCTAGGGTGACGTCATATGGTGTGTTGCAGTTATTTTCACAGAAGAAAAAGAGCTACTTGAGTACAATGTTTTAATGTCAATCCACGTTCGAACCCCCTCTTGAATTATTTGAGGACCTATAGAAGACTGTCGGGGTGATGAGACATGGCTTGTTAACTCCTATCTAATGTGGGTGGCAAAAGCCTTTTGAGTTTCACATTCAAACTTCATTTAGTGTTTGAACGCCCATCACAGAAGACAGGAGTCAACGTTCGAACGTGCTCCCTAGACAGAATGCAGAGTGGTTGATTTTCCATCCGGATCTGGGGCATTCACTTAGACTTTGAATTATTCTTTTACTCTTCCTTACCCCCTCCACCCTGCCTAGAAATACCTCCTATTTGGAGAGATATGCAGGCATGCAAATTTATAGATAGATACACATACATAGAGAGAGATAGAAGGAGATAGATGATCTTTTGGTTGAGGAGGAAACCCTCCAAAATGTAACTTGCTTTCTACTACTTTCATCATTAGTTTTATTAGCTTTCATTATTAGAGCTTCTCTCTTGCCTTAGAGGAGTGAAATTCTTTCACTTTTCTAGCTTTACCAAAGCAATGAAGGGTGGATCGCGATTAACCCATTATTCGTNTTGCTTTCTACTACTTTCATCATTAGTTTTATTAGCTTTCATTATTAGAGCTTCTCCCTTGCCTTAGAGGAGTGAAATTCTTTCACTTTTCTAGCTTTACCAAAGCAACGAAGGGTGGATCGCGATTGACCCATTATTCATNTTTCATCATTAGTTTTATTAGCTTTCATTATTAGAGCTTCTCTCTTGCCTTAGAGGAGTGAAATTCTTTCACTTTTCTAGCTTTACCAAAGCAATGAAGGGTGGATCGCGATTAACCCATTATTCATCAAAGATAGGCTCATTGTGTAGTGTAGTTTCTTTTGTAACTCCTCTACTTAGAGGGATTAGAATCACTTACTTTTCTAGCTATCTCAAAGCCATAAAGAGTGAGTAGTTTCTCATTCATTATTTATCAAGATGTGATGGCAAGTATAAATCATTCGGAATTTATTTTTGCACATTTCATTTATGCTTAATGCTTTATCTATTAATTACTTATTAAGTGATTGAATGCATCTAGCAAAGTTAAGGTACTTCGTAGAACCATGAGTCCTTTCTAAGACAAGATGACTCTTGGCATAAGAGGATTCATTGGTTCTTTGCAAGTACTCCAGCTAGATCTTCAAGAATACATTTCAATCTTCACCATTATTGTTCTTCAACTAAGAATGGAATACTAACACAATGGTTGGATGACTTGTAGAATTACTTGCTTGTTTGCAGACGGGTTGAGTGTCAGCACGGACAATTCTTGTAAATCTCTACAAAGAGATCAGAACCATGCTCTTAATTGTCATAGTCCATCTTTATCCTCCTATTAATTTGCTGTTGACACGAAGGTTAATTGAGTTCTCAAAACACAAATATAACAACTGGATGATAGACTAAATGTTAAGATCCTCGAGCTAAAGGGTTACTTTTACACTTGAGAGAATATTATATTTTGTCTAGAAAAACACTTTGGAAAAAATCTTATATTCTGCCAAAGAAATCCCATAAACATCATAACTTCACATATCAGGGGTTTCAGTCACTTTGGTCTCTGTCATTATTTACTCCCAAATGCCAACAGTAGTTCCCTATGGATTCGACTTCGGACTTAACCGGATTATAACTACAACTTCACCGCCTGCACTTAGGCATACACATTTTGGATTAAGTCAAGTTTTTGGCACCGTTGCTGGGGAACCAAAAAGTTATTATAAAGTAAAAGGTGAAAATACCTTCATTTGTTGTATATGTTTTTGATTTACTGTGTATAATTCTTAGTTTGTGTCTGAGGACGATCCTCTCTTTCCAAATCTGTTGGGTCTGTAAATTAGTCTAGGCCATCTGCACCTCAATTAGTAGCAGACTTTTTCGATAATAGCATGGCTAGCAATGGGAGAGAAGGGGAAGTTCCTAACATTCAAACTCTTTGGGATTAATTGCATCCCACACAAAATAGTGTCCCCTCTTGTTTTCTATTTCCAGCAAATGCGCCCCTCTTTAATGTAAAGGCGAGGATAGTGCAACTACTACGTCAATTCATGGACTCGAATTGGAAAACTCATATTTGCATATTAAAGGTTTTGAGGAGGTATGTGTAACATTCCAATATAATTATAAACTGACCAAGTTGAAACCTTTTTCTTTCTCTTTAAAGGACAAAGCTAAACAATGGCTAAATTCTTTGAAAGCCCATTCAATACCAAATTGGCATGCATTACATAATGAATTTTTCAGAATTTTTTTTCCTCTACACCGTACAACTGCACTCAAAAGGTAAATCATGAATTTCTCGGTCAAAGAGGGAGAAACATTTTACCAATGTTGGGAGATATTTAAGGATCTCCTCCAATCCTGTCCACTCCATGGGTTTGAGAATTGGACTCTGGTAGGATTTTTCTATGACTCTTTGCCCACTAGACTATGTCAGTTGGTTGAAATGATGACTCAGGGAGAGTTCATGGGAAATAGTCCAAAGGAAACATTCAATTTTTTTGACACCATATCTAATAGTTCTGGGATGTGAGACTTAGCCTCTCCTACCACTATTGAAGCCAAACTATTTACTTCCGAAGGGGGTAAGTATGTCTTGAAGGAAGATGATGACCAGAGAGCGAAAATAATTACCTTATCTCAAAAGCTTGAAGCTCTATAGATGAAAATGGTAAATCAAGTCGATGATGGCCCTCGCACAGAACAAGTTTGTGGGATTTGTCCGTTGATAGAATACCCTTCTAGGGAGTGTCCTACCATGCATTCAAAGAGGTCTTGTTAGAATAAACAAATGCGATTTCCAATTTTAACTAGCCTTATTCTAACCCGTATTCTGAAACACATAATCTAGGGTAACAGAATCACCTGAACTTCAGTTAGAGGAACACACAACCAACTCCCATGAATCCAACACAAAGTTCATAACCACCACCTCAAGGATCTCCTCCATTTCAACCATATCAACCAGCACACAAGAGATGTCTTGAGGACACATTGAATCAGTTCATGCAAAGCCAAATAAACTACAACAACCATTCCATTCATGCTTTCAATGACTTCAAAATCCAGACAACTCAATCCTTTGAGAATCTCAAAGCCACATCCAAAAGTTGACCCAATCAATGACCACACATGAGAAGGGCAAGTTTCTTGCCCAACCAAACAACCACGAGGTCAATTTCATGTGGGAAACCCTTCAATTATGGAAACCCCACAAGACAAACTCAAGCTGTCACTACATTGAGAAATGACAAGGTAAATTGACAAATCCATCAGAGATATGTTAATTCCAAAGCCAAAACTTGAGTCAATCCTAGTCAATGAACCAGTTGAGCTTGAGAACTTGAACCTATGATTGAAAAAGAGCTAGAATCGTCAAAGTAAAAAGATCCTTCATGTCCTATTCCTACTCCTTTTCCTCAAAGACTTAAGAAAGCACATAAGTTGACTAACCATAAAGAAATTTACAAGCTTTTTAAGCATGTAAAATCAATATTCCACTTCTGGATGCAATCAAAAAGATTCCTTCTTGTGCCAAGTTTCTAAAAGAATTATGTACAATCACGAGAAACCAAAATGTTTGGAAAAGAGCCTTCTTGACAGAACAAGCCAGTACCATACTCTAACACAAAACCCCCAAAATACAAGGATCCATGGTGTCCAACTGTGTTATGTGTCATTGAAAATTTGAGGATAGAACAAGCACTGCTGGATCTTGGAGCCAGTGTCAATTTGCTCTATTTCTCTGTCTACCAATAATTGGATCTGGGTGAACTCAAATGCACTTGTATTACACTCCAGTTGGTAGATAGGTCTGTCATAGTATCAAGGGGCATTTTAGAGGTTGTTCCTGTTCAAGTGGACAACTTCGTTTTTCCTATTGACTTCATTGTCTTGGATACTCAACTAGCAATGCATTTAGAGAACCAAATTCCCGTCATTCTTGGTCGACCCTTCCTAGCAATTTCAAATGCATTAATCAATTGCATGAATGGAGTCATGATACTAAATTTTTGGAATATGACACTTGAGCTTAACATTTTCAATATTGCCAAGCTCCCAAGAGAGGACAAGTGAGAGAAGTAAATTTTGTTGAGTCTTTGGTCCATGAACATTTGAATGATTCATTTTGTAAAAACTTTACTGAATCTTTTCTATTGGAACCTATCACATTTGAGTTAATAGATGATGATCAAAGTTTACAGAGTTGCCCCGCTCATGCTGTTGAGACATGGGCACCCAAATTTGAGGAACTATCACTAAGTGATACAAAGTCGCTTTCATCAAGTGTCAAGCCAACAAAGCCTGAATTGAAACCTCTCCTATCAAACTTAAAATATGCATTTTCAGGGAGGATGAGTCATACCTAGTGGTAATTTCATTCAAGCTTGCAAATCTGTAAAAGTCTAAGCTGATTGAAGGCCTTCGACGCCATAAAAGCACCATTGGGTGGACCATTGCTGATTTGAAAGGTATAAGCCCATTAATCTGCAATCATGTTATCTACCTTGAAGAGGATTCAAAACCCTCTTGTAAAATGCAATGATGGTTGAACCCCCACATGAAAGAGGTTGTATAGACTAAGGTGCTCAAACTATTAGATGCTAGAATAATCTTTTATATCACTAATAATTAATGGCTTGGCCTAATCCAATTTGTGCCCAAAAAGTCTAGAGTTACGATGATTAAAAATGAGGCCAATGAACTGGTACCAACTTGAGTTATCACAGGATGGTGGATGTGCATAGACTATCAAAAACACAATTTGGTAACCTGGAAAGACCATTTTCCTTTTTCCTTTCTTGACCAAGTCCTGGAAAGAATTACAGGTCATGCATTCTTTCAATATGTGTATATAAATGTGCATAAATTGTGATTTTTTATTTGGCATTCAAACGCTAGTTCACATTAGAACGCCGGAGCTCATAGTACTTTGACCTCTATAGGACATCAAAAGTACTGGGAGCACCCCACGTTTGAACGCCTTATAAACATTTGAACTAGGACCCAATGTTCGAACATAATATCAACATTCAAACGCCAAGAGCTTACAGTATTTTGGCCTCTATAAGACATCAAAAGTACTGGGAGCAACTGTTGTTCGAACGACATTATAACATTCGAACCTTCTTTTTAAATTCCTTCGATACACGTTCAAACTCCATTCACATTTGAATGATGACTGCTTGGGTATAAATACCTGGTTCCTCTGCCCTACTTCGAAGACACCCAAAACCCTTGAACTCCTTCAAACCCTAGGGCGACCCTTCACATCCCAAAGCCTCAAATCCTCATCCCCTTTCATTTTCTACCTAAAATCAAACACATAAACCACATTTCAACCTCAATTCTCATATTTTTACCAAGAAACCTAATATTTCCTTTGCCCGCTAGGCACAAAGCGGCCAACCAAGAGCCCAACATTGTGGAAGAAGTGATCGAGCAACAGGGGGAGGTCACCTTTGGTTCGAAGGTACAATAGAACTCGCTTCCCTAGTGCTCTAAAGGCTGAAAGGTATGAAAATTTCTTTTAAAATCAAGCTATTATTTGTAAACGTACAATTGAGTTGTTGGATTTTGTGCAGTTGGTAATCTATGCAAATATGGAGGTGAGAAAATGGAATATGTATTTGAGAAATGGTGATGAGGTAGTGAAGGAGTTGGTGAGGGAGTTTTATTCCAACACAGAGATTGTGAATAGGGTGATTAAGACATATGTGAAGGGGGCTCACATCAATGTCGAAGAGGACTACAATGTGGAGATGTGGGTCCTACCACGAGTACCAAGGCCTAGCTACCCCTCGAGGAGGAATGTAGAGATATATGTACTTGGAGTTGATGATTGTGTGTTGTTTTTGGATGATCTAAATCTTTTTTTTTTTGTGTTGAACTATGGTATTTTGTGAAATGAATGAATTAGTTTTATTATATTTTATCTTCTTAAAAGCATGAGTCAGATTTAGCATTACATTGTTGTTTTTTAATGATTGATGGGACATATGTAAGAATTGAGATAGTTTGTTAAAGTGATTAAGCAGATGATTGGTTTGGCACCTCACGAAACAATGTAGACTTAAAACTACATTTCCTTGAAAAATGGTATTTTCTCTATGCATAAATGTCAAATGCACATTGGTATTTTTTATTCTTAAGGTATTGAATGACCAGACTGGAAAATGAAATTGATATATAACCGACACTCTTTGAAAACCTAACATAACCAATGGAGATAACGAAGAATACCTTGGTAAGTTTTTGAGCCTTGCGATGCTTTTGAGAGAAAATCAACATTTACTCAAGCATGATTTTTCACTTTCTATCCTTGAATATTCTCGTTAAAATTGTTATTGATTGACGCAATAGAGCAGTCTATTGATGTATCCCACAAAGAATCTGTTCATATGACAAATACATGTGCACATGTTTGAGATAGATTTTAGGCCATCTGTTGAAATTTTTTAGCTTTATGTATTTCTTTTGATAAATAATCCTTTGTCAACCATGATTGAGCCTCAAAATAATGATTTTTTTCGGTACAACCATGACTTTGACCTACGTGGGTTATCTAATTTTACTGCATGTTTTCTAAAAGGCAGGCTTCTTGGGTATGAAAAAAGGAGAAGAAAAGGACAACCAAAAGGGAAGAATGAAATGAGCAAAGAAAGAGAATTCAAAAGAAATCAATCTAGCCAAAGAATTGTACTTTGAAAGAAAAAATGGAATGAAATGAACAAAGAACAAAGAGAGAAGCATGAGCGATTTTTCCAATGGCAAGATGAAGAAAAGGAGAGAATGTGCAGAAGTATAATCAAAATTGGATAACCCATCTTGAACTCCTCTTATCTTTCATTTCGTTAACCACTGACCTCTGGCCACATTACAACTTATAAAAAAGCCCTAATTGATCTCAAGTTTGATGCATGTGTAGGTCGCCAACCAAAAGTTTGGGGGTATATTAATAGTATTACTTTATTTGTATCAATATTCTTCTATGTATGCTAAATATGATTACTCTGTTTCCTTAGATTTCACTCCTGCACTAATTGTGCATGTGATTTTACAATTAGCCTTCTTCTGATCACATGCCCTTTGAGAGAAAAGTCGTTATAATCAGAGGGAATTTTTGCTGAGAGCATTCTAAAAGAGGTTTGTGAAGTCAAAGCTATCCATGGAAGGTTGTAAAAAGGAGTGTTTGTTATATAACAATTCCTGTCGCTAGAATGATTATTCCTACTACATAGGGAATTTGATATACCAATATGAAAAATGCTTATTTTTGCATAGAGTACGTACCTATGAAATAGAAGTGTTTGGGAAATAAGTCAAAATTGAGGGTTGGGTGTCTCAACGACCATGGTGCAAACTTACACTGACAAAAAATCTCATATACACACATTTGTTGGACTGAGGTTTGTGGGTAGCCTCACTGAAAACCCTCACGAGACAACACTAGTTTGCTAGGGCAAACCTAGTAGTTTAACGGCTTGTTGCATAAGCTAAATGCAACCGGATGACCTACGAAAATGGCATTGTAAATAATTTTTTATTCAATCGTTGTTATATTACTAGGGACAAGCAATATTTAGGTTGGGGGTGTGATTAGTAGTTAAAATTAGCATCTTACTTTGCTTTTATAAGACTAATTATGCTTTTATAGAGTTTCAATGACGATACTTCAAGAAAAAGATTGTACAAGTGCCTAAAGTTAATAAACATCAAACTTTCATGCAACACCCACCTGTTCTGGAAGAAAATTGGAGAAGTTGGAAGCAACGCATAAACGTTCGAACGCCAATTCACATTCGAACGCCCATCTTGAAATAATTGAGGACCCCTGGAAGAGTGCTAGGGTAATGGCATATGGCATGTTGCAGTTATTTTCACACACGAAAACGAGCAACTTGAGTACAATGTTCGAACGCCAATCCATGTTTGAATGCCCGATTGAATTATTTAAGAACATACAAAAGACTGCTAGGGTGATGAGACATGGCCTGTTGACTCCTATCTACTGTGGGTGGCAAAATCCACTTGAGTTCCACGTTCAAACTCCATTCAACATTTGAATGCCCATCATAGAATATAGGAGTAAACGTTTGAATGCATCCCACATTCAAATGTACTCCCTAGACAGAATGCAGAGTGGTTGATTTTCCATCCGGATATTATGGAATTCACTTGGACTTTGAACTATTCCTTTACTCATCCTTACCCCTTCCACCTTGCCTATAAATACCTCATATTTGGAGAGATATGGAGGTATGCAGATATATAGATAGAGAGAGATAGAGGGAGATAGATCATCTTTTGGTTGAGGAGGAAACCCTCCAAAAGTAACTAGCTTTCATCTACTTTCATTATTAGTTTCATTATCTTCCATTGTTAGAGCTTCTTTCTTCCCTCAAAGGAGTGAAACTCTTTCACTTTTCTAGCTTTATCAATGCCATGAAGGGTGCAAAGTACAGTTTCTCTTGTAACTCCTCTACTTGGAGGGATGAGAATCACTCACTTTTCTAGCTTTCTCAAAACCATGAAGAGTGAGTAGTTTATCATTCACTTTTTAGTAAGAGGTTATGGACATGTATAAATCATTTAGAAGTTATTTTTGTGCATTTCATTTACTCTTATGTGTTATCTGTTAATTACTTATTGAATACATTTAGTAATGCTAAGGTACTTTGTACAACCATGAGTCCTTTCTAAGACAAGATAAGTCTTGGCATAGAAGGATTCATTGGTTCTTTGCAAGCACTCCAGCTAGATCTTCATGACTATAATTCAATTTTCACTATTATTGTGCTTCAACTAAGAATTAAATACTAACACAATGGTTGGATGACTTGTAGAATTACATGCCTGTTTGTAGACGGGTTGAGTCTTGGCACAAACAATTCCTATAAATCTCTACAAAGACGTCAAAACCATGCTCTTAATTCTCACAGTCCATCTTTATCCTCCAATTAATTTGTTGTTGACACAGGGGTTAATTGAGTTCTCAAAGCATAAATATAACAACCAAATGATTGACTACATTTTTAGATCCTCCAGCTAATGGGTGACTTTTACATTTGAGAGAATATTATATTTTGTCTAGAAAATCCCTTTGGAAGAATATTATATTCTATCCAAGAAATCCCATAAAATATCATAACTTCAAATATCAAGGGTTTTAGTTACTTTTGTCTCTGTCACTATTTACTCCGAAATAGCAATATTAGTTCCCTGTGGATTCAACTCTGGACTTAACCGGATTATAACTACAACTTTACCGCCTACACTTGGGTGTACATATTTTGGATCAAGTCAGTGAGCATCAAAATCTCAATAGAGTAACTCAATTTTTAATCAAACTAGTTTGAAAATAATATAGTATACCATGATTGGGCAAAAGCGAAACAAGCATTTGATATATATATACAAATAAAATGTCATTTCATGTAAAACAAAGTCATTTAAGTAAAAATTGATGATAATAGAGTTTAGAAACATCCTATACAATACTACACCGATAGGCAATCATCCTAGTAGACCATTCAGGGTCCATATGAACATACGGTCAAATCGTTTGAGGGACTTATTCTCCCTATCAAAGTTCAGTACCTAACTCCAAAGACCGATTGGGTTGATTAACCATAGAAGTGTGTTCATTAATTGATCTAAAGTGTTCAATTTAAATAGTATTATGCCTAATACGTGAAAACTTTATTTTGTAGGGTCTTAATGCAATTAGGAAGAATTGGAGGGGCTAAAATGCAAAGAAGAACAAAGAAAGAAATCACAAAGAATAATTCAACAACTGTGTACCATTTGGATGGTACAACCACCATCCCAATGGTGGCCAAAGATTGGAAAAGCAATAAAGGAAGCCAAAGCAAAACAATCTAGAGAATGAGCACCATTCGAACGGTGGTGGTGGCATCCAGATGGAACCCTTAACCACATCAACTTCAAAGCTCTGCTCCTATTTGTTGGATGATGTAACAAGTGATCCTATTGGCTAGTTTACTTAAACCAACTTAGAGCAGCTTGGATGGTCTATAAATAGTCATGTTTGGGGAGGAATTTTTAACAAGTTCTTTTCCAATTTTGAAGGGCAAAGCTCTAGTAGGAAATTACCCAACTCTAAACACTCCTAAGCCAAATTCTCTTTTCTACATTTCTTGTTCTTCCTTTCTTCTCGGAGGATTGAACCTCTCTCAGTTTTCCACCCTAGTTCCATAGTGAAAAGTGGGGGTGTTTCAACTATTCCTTGAGGAAGGAATGATTACTCTCTCTTTTGTATTTTAGAGACATATACCTGACTAGGAGGGATGAGATTTTCTTGTCTTTTTTGCTTGTCTAGAGCAATGAAGAGTGAGTAGTCTTTCATTTACTCTTTAGTGAAGGGTGAATACATGTGTAACATTGTTTGAGTAATGGAAGTGCCGATGTTTTATTTATGCTGTAACATTTTTACCTCCCTTGAATGATGGATGGTTTCATTTATGTTTGGTATTATGTATTAGTAATCATAACTAGGGTTATGCTCGTAGCTGTGACTATCGAGCTAGGTTTACTATTTGTTGCCATTTAATATTTACTTTATTACGTACTTCATGCATGATACAAGGATGCATGTAGTTGGGATTTATGTAACAATCAAGAGATTGGTTATAGACAGGGTAAATCTTGTCATAGTCAATACTTTTGATTCAATGCATAAACTGAAACTTCATCTTTATTGAATTATAGACTTGCTAATCAAATAGCCATAGTAAACCTTTTGAATGGTTCACCTTCTGGTTTGCTAGGGTTGTTTGGACGTTGTATGGTACATAGACCTTTCGGCTAACTTAATAGCTCCTATGGTATGGTTCAACATATACATTAGACGTACCGGTTATTTTTTCGTTGACACGAGAGTTAATTGATGTAAAGTGGCACTATCATAATTTCAAGCAATGAAATTCATGTCGGATCCCCGAACTAAAGATTACCTTTTTCATTTGTTGTAATCAAAGTTTATTTTAAATGTTATAATGCGCACTATGGGCACAACAATTTCAATCTTTTCTGTAACAAGTTTCCAACATATATCACCCTGAGGAATTGACCTCATAATTCACCGAGTAATATTGCAACTTGACTAATTATACTTGGGGTGCAGTTAAGATCAAGTCAAAGTTTTGGAGTCGTTTCCGAAGAGTTACAATAGTTTGAAAAAGAGTAGGAAAATTGCCTAGAATGTGTTATATGTATATATAATGTTTATTTCATTTTGTTGTTTCGATAGTAGAATTTGTAAATCAGTCTAGTCCATTATCTTCTTCATCTTATTACTTGTCATGATCACAAGCATCTTCAGATTCTTTTGAATTAAGAGTGGCTAATAATAATCAAAGAGATTAGGAGGGAATAATCCATAACCATGTTTGTGAATGGCAGACATTAAAGAACCATATAGTAAGTCTTTGTTTTGTTTTACAAAATTGCAAAAAATTTTCAAAATGAGGATGAAAAACTCTTTTGGTTTAGTTGTGGTGCATTACATACAGTCCCGATGGATATGCACCATTTGATAATGATAAAGGAAGATCGATTAGGAAGTAAGAATTAATTGAAAATCAACCCAAACCCTTGTGTGAAAAAATTTCATATGCTAAGCATTAGTGAGCAAGACATCTTGGTGGGTGTGAACGATGTGGTTGACTCAAGCACATGGAGAAATTTAATTAGTGCTTGACTTGATCCGAAATGTGTACACCCAAGTGCAAGCGGTCAAGTTGTACTAATAATCTGGTAAAGTTCAGAGTCAAATCCACAGGGAACTATGATTGGTGTTTTGAAGTAAACAATAATAGAGACCAAGTAACTTGAAAATTTCAAGTGTTTGGAGTGGTGGAGTTTTCTTGAATACAATAGAAGATTCTTTTCCAGAGTTTTCTAGACAAAATATAAGATTCTTAAAATGTAACAGCCACCCTTTAACTCGAGGATCAGGACATGTAATAGAGTATCCGTTTGTTATTTTTGTGCTTTATAAGTCAATTAACTCCCGTGTCAACAACAAGTTAATCGGAAGATAAAGATGGATTTTGAGAACTAAGCACATGATTCTGATGCCTTACTTGAAGTTTACAAAAATTGTCTGTACCGAGACTTAACCCATCTACAAACAAGCAAGTGTTTTAACAAAGCATCTAACCATGGCATTAATGACCCTAGTGTCTGAATAAAGCGTAATAATGGTGGGGATTGAAAGGTTGTCATGAAGATCTAGCCAGGATACTTCCATTGNTGCAAAAAATTTTCAAAATGAGGATGAAAAACTCTTTTGGTTTAGTTGTGGTGCATTACATACAGTCCCGATGGATATGCACCATTTGATAATGATAAAGGAAGATCGATTAGGAAGTAAGAATTAATTGAAAATCAACCCAAACCCTTGTGTGAAAAAATTTCATACGCTAAGCATTAGTGAGCAAGACATCTTGGTGGGTGTGAACGATGTGGTTGACTCAAGCACATGGAGAAATTTAATTAGTGCTTGACTTGATCCGAAATGTGTACACCCAAGTGCAAGCGGTCAAGTTGTACTAATAATCTGGTAAAGTTCAGAGTCAAATCCACAGGGAACTATGATTGGTGTTTTGAAGTAAACAATAATAGAGACCAAGTAACTTGAAAATTTCAAGTGTTTGGAGTGGTGGAGTTTTCTTGAATACAATAGAAGATTCTTTTCCAGAGTTTTCTAGACAAAATATAAGATTCTTAAAATGTAACAGCCACCCTTTAACTCGAGGATCAGGACATGTAATAGAGTATCCGTTTGTTATTTTTGTGCTTTATAAGTCAATTAACTCCCGTGTCAACAACAAGTTAATCGGAAGATAAAGATGGATTTTGAGAACTAAGCACATGATTCTGATGCCTTACTTGAAGTTTACAAAAATTGTCTGTACCGAGACTTAACCCATCTACAAACAAGCAAGTGTTTTAACAAAGCATCTAACCATGGCATTAATGACCCTAGTGTCTGAATAAAGCGTAATAATGGTGGGGATTGAAAGGTTGTCATGAAGATCTAGCCAGGATACTTCCATTGAACCAATGGGTCTTTCTATGCAGAGTCATCCGTATCATAGATGGAGCCCTTGGTTATACAAAGTACCTCACTTTACTAGGTATAATCAATCGTCCAATGAACATGTGGTGTATAAAGCATTAAAGCATGAAGAAGTTGCAAAAACATAACTTTCGGATAATCTTTACATACTCATCCCCCCTTACTAAAGAGTGAATGGGAAACTACTCACTTTTCATGGTTTTGGCGAAGCTAGACAAGTGAGTGCTACTCATCCCTCTAAGTAGAGAAGCTACTAAGTAAAGCAAACTAAACAATGAGCTTTTCTTCAATGAAGAATAAATGAATCACTTTCCACCTTTCATGGCTTTGGTAAAGCTCTAGAAAAGTGGAAGAGTTTCACTCTTCTAAGAAAGAACGATGCTCATGCAATGGAAGTGAAATACATGAACAATAAAAGTAGAAGAAAGCTAGTTACTTTTGGAGGGTTTCCACTGTGACACCCCAAAATCCGGGGGTCCCGTTGATCACCCATCAACTTGCAAAATGCCTGTGGATATCGTATAAGTCGATACCACACCGTTGTGTCCCATTTATCGGAATTCATAATTTAACAAAATTGGACAAAGTCTCATTTGCACTGGAAAACTCTACCCAAAATACAAACTGTGCACCGTACCATCACATGATCCATCCGAGGTCCCATATACAAATGTTGACCACATCGGGTCCATTTAGAAGAAAACATTGACCACATCGGGTCCAATTATCTGTACTTTCACATCATGAGTTTATGCAATAAACATAGTTAATACAAGTTCAAAATTATAATTCCTTTGCAAACATTACATGCCAAAACGTAGTTTTAACAAAAGTTTACAAAACAGTTATGGTTAAAGGCCACATGTCGGTCCCTCTTCACCCTTGAGGCCCTGAATGAGAGTCCTCTGCCGGTACGTATCCCACACCTGAAATATTTCCCATATAGGGTGAGCCAACGCCCAGTAAAATACTTCCTACAGAGGTTACTCCCCATCCTAAGTGCATATGAAATGTGCACATGCAACAAGCCACCACAATATCCACTCCAATAATAATAGACAATTCAATGTTGGAAAATGATAATGCCATGCCATGCCATGAAATGAGATGAGACTCACTCATGCACCTAATCCCGAGTCCACAACGACTCCCACCATACAATGCGATGCACTTGTATAATGAACCCGTCAATTGACGAAAATACATCCAATGACCGTTTGAATTAAAGTNACCGTTTGAAATAAAGTTATGTTTTTCTTGTAAAACCAAGTCATTGATGGATGTTACCCATTGAATGGGTGTTTTGTACAATAAAATCTTGTGTCTTTGTTGGGTAGCGGAGTTTTGGAATCGCACCGCAGGTTCCGCAGACCAAATACACTTTTCTGGAATTTCACCATCGGGAAGTGTATAAACCAAGTGGCCGAATTTTTTACCCAAGGGAGAGTCTAGCCCTACATGTTGTACCCGACACAAGTTTTCTCTTGAATGCAATCGTGCGACTCATTAGGATATTCCATCCCACTTTCCTGACCCCACCACCAACCACCAAGGATGATGTTTGATTAACCATGCACCCAGACACCCACACTCAAGCTTATGGATGTGCTTACCCCGTGCATATGCAATGTAATGCATCATTGCGAACTACTACCATGTTCAATATATAATGAATGTCATATGAACAATATCAACATATCCCATGATCAATTATATCCAAACATATAAATTCCATGATCATCAGAATGCTAACATATCGTTAAGCATACATCAACATAACCTTCCAAGTTGTAAATCACATCATAAGCATATGATTTCCCTTTCCACATTTTCCAAGCATGTTAATTTATCAAACACAACTTCAATCATTCAAGGTATTTTATCAAACACCTTCAGAGCACCAATCATGTAATCACATAATTCACTCATATTCATCGTATAACTCAAGAAATCATATTAAGTGATTTCTACCGTTGGCCACCCATCAACCCATGGAAAGATCCATGAATGTCACTCAAACCGACATCACGTCAAAAATATCCCTTTTGTTCGGGATTTTAACTCACACGTGTAACCCGTGATCCTTTAATCATTTAATCCAATCGAGGTCTAACACACCTCGATATATATCATTTGAAACCAAAGAACACATAGTGATAAGTGCAAAATATTGCATATTTGAAGGTCTCATTACATGCATTTTAACTCAACTTTTGCATGTAAGTACTTAGAGTGAGCCGAAATTATGAATAATATTGATATTTGGATGTTGCAAGTATTTATACCATAAATCAAGTATTTTAGAATCTTGAAACTATCTTGGATGTGTGGTGAAGGTATGGACACATTACATGAGGATTTGGAGGCTTAAAAGTTAAGAAATCAAAGAGGTATTGGAGTTTGGTAACAAAGGCACCAACACTAGCTCCCTCGGGTGGAAGTATCTCTGGTTTTCTACATTTTGACTATGATCCACTCCGAATCTGGAAAAGTGTAAACCACAAAGGTTGTAGATCTAGATGGCTTCTGTATTGTGGCCAAATTTTAGCTCAATCCAACAGTTGGATCAAGAGTTATGACGCTTCTACAACAACTGGTCCGGAGCAGAAAAGTGTACCGGCTTTTCTTCACCCAATTTCTATATCCATTGCAAATCCTTTATTACAAGATTTATTTAGCACATTTAGGCACCCTTTTCCCACACTTAACATACACTAATGGTGCATTCAACAAGATAATTTATCTCAAGTCATGCCACCCATCCTCAATACCCATTTTTTTAACTAAACCATCAATTTCAAACTAGAAATTAATTATATCCTTTCTACACCAACTCCATAACCATAGGCAAGTGAATTACATAGTTCCATATGCCTACCATTTTTCCATCCAACCAACTATGGTAGAAAAATTTTAAAATATACAAAACAATCCATGTAAACCCAATTTTTCAAGAGTTTACACTAATAGCTTCCACATATCAAATGTGAGCTAAAACTTGGTTTTTCTTCCTTCTCTTTTAATCTCCCTCACTTTAGGTTTCCAACAAGCAAGAACACACATACACATATTGATGTATGATTTAAACACACTCACTTTACTACATATTAAAACATACATAACTTACATCCAAGAAATTATACAAGTACTTCCACATAGCAAAACAAAGTAGGACTTGAATCAAACCCATTCTACACCTACTTCCTCAAGGCATAAAATAATATTTGCTATTTAATCACAATTCACAACACACATGTTATACATAGCTCATGCAACTAACACATTCAATTTTCAAGGGATTTCACAAGTGATTCCCACATATCACATACAACTAGAAATTGACCTAAGCCATTTCTACACCCTTTTTCATTCTCATTTTATCTATTTCACATGCATAGCTGAGTGATATATATAAATACTCTTTAATAACCAACACATTTCACATACACTATAGGTAGGAAATGAACCAAGGTAGGAAAACCCCTACCTCTTTAAAGTGTGGAGACTTCAAAAACACCAAAACAAGTCCCAAGTTCTTGATTTCCCAAAAATTTGCCTTTGAATCTTCGGTGAAAATTGTTATTTTTGGTACCCACGCGTAGCCCTCATTGCGTAGATCGACTTTAATTCTTATCCCGACGAATTCTGACCGACGGAACTCCGAGAATCGGCGAAAGAAAACTTGAAAACTCTCTTTATCTCTTCTCTTCCTCCAATGTCTGAAACCAGCCAGCAAATGGGTAGGAAATATCTGATTTTTCAGATATTTCACCCTATTTATACTTTTAGAATGCTTGGCCTAGAATGCGCCATACGACTTCTTTTTCCCGGATTCGTTTTTATCCCGAAACGATTAAATTTCATCCCGATTTAAGTTCAAAATATTTTTATTTTAACTTGCCTCAAATTATTTCCTAACTNTTTAATAACCAACACATTTCACATACACTATAGGTAGGAAATGAACCAAGGTAGGAAAACCCCTACCTCTTTAAAGTGTGGAGACTTCAAAAACACCAAAACAAGCCCCAAGTTCTTGATTTCCCAAAAATTTGCCTTTGAATCTTCGGTGAAAATCTTTATTTTTGGTACCCACGCGTAGCCCTCATTGCGTAGATCGACTTTAATTCTTAGCCTGATGAATTCTGACCGACGGAACTCCGAGAATCGGCGAAAGAAAACTTGAAAACTCTCTTTATCTCTTCTCTTCCTCCAATGTCTGAAACCAGCCAGCAAATGGGTAGGAAATATCTGATTTTTCAGATATTTCACCCTATTTATACTTTTAATTCCGCGGTCCACATCGTCCCGCTCGTTTATCACTTCCGGGTCCGTTTTTCATCCCGAAACGATTCATTTTAATTCAGTTTAAGTCCAAATTAATTTTATTGGAACTTTAACCCAATTATAAATAAATTTTNACCTTCAATGGACAGTTTTAATTACACAAGTCTCTCTAAGAATGCTCTCAGTAAAAAAAATCGCTCCGATTATAGTGACATGTCTCTCAAAGGTGGCATGTGATCAGAAAATGGGCAATCGAAAAAAATCTCACGCATCATTAGTATAAGAGTGAAATNTTTAAAAGTCCAATCGTCACCCAAATTGTCTTGAAATACGTGCAAATTCTGACTATATCAGAATCCGACGAAAATTGACATGGCAGCTCGATTTCACGATGCGAATTCAACGGTGAAGTCCGTTGTTCCATCCGAGCTCTAAAATANTTAAAAATTCCATTTTTGGGGGACCTTTAAAAGTCCAATCGTCACCCAAATTGTCTCGAAATACGTGCAAATTCTGACTATATCAGAATCCGACGAAAATTGACAGGGCAGCTCGATTTCACGATGCGAATTCAACGGTGAAGTCCGTTGTTCCATCCGAGCTCTAAAAAANTGATGTAAATAAAGAAATTCTAGTTAACACACCCCACTTGTAGTAGACAATACACATATGCATTATACTTGAGATCACCTATGGCTTTTTGTAGGTTGTAATGGAGCTAGAGGTCAGTGGCCAATGAAATAATGTCAATAGTGATCAAAGGCTATCTTACGCAATGTTGCACATGTCCTTCTAGTTTCTCAACATTTTGCCTGGGAAAGGAATTTCTTTTATTTTTCCCATTTTTCACTTTCTTGGCAANAATATTCATTTTAAATTTGTATAATAGTGGTAAATTACTATTTTGCCCTTTCCCGGAAAAAGTTCAATTTTTTTCGAGTTTTACATNTTTTTCCCATTTTTCACTTTCTTGGCAATTCCCTATCTGATTTTTTTTTCAACATGAAATGATTCCACCAACTTTTATCAAACAGTAGCCACCTTTTTCTTCTCTACTTTTCTTGCCTTTCTGTATCATATTGATCTGCAAGAGGGTGCAAGACATTATATAGCAAGGTATGATGAATATATGCTTTTGTGGCTTTGGTTATTACAGGGGTGAAAAAGAATTCATTCCTTTTAAGGCTCAAGCATGGTTGACTAGGGATGCGCTTTTGTAAAAGAATTNTAAAAGCAAGTACAACTACAAGGGGAGTCTAAGCCTCCATCATGGTTGTCACAACATGAATGTAAAGACTTAGCATAAGTAAATGAAAGACTTTAACTACAAGGGGAGTCTAAGCCTCCGTCATAGNAGACATTATATAGCAAGGTATGATGAATATATGCTTTTGTGGCTTTGGTTATTACAGGGGTGAAAAAGAATTCATTCCTTTTAAGGCTCAAGCATGGTTGNTATGCTTTTGTGGCTTTGGTTATTACACGGGTGAAAAAGAATTCATTCCTTTTAAGGCTCAAGCATGGTGGNTGTCACAACATGAATGTAAAGACTTAGCATAAGTAAATGAAAGACTTTAACTACAAGGGAAGTCTAAGCCTCCGTCATAGTTGATGTAAATAGNTGCAAGACATTATATAGCAAGGTATGATGAATATATGCTTTTGTGGCTTTGGTTATTACAGGGGTGAAAAAGAATTCATTCCTTTTAAGGCTCAAGCATGGTTGACTAGGGATGCGCTTTTGTAAAAGAATTAGCTAAGGTTCAAAGTCGACCCAAAGATGGCCTCAGATCCTTTCCCAAGTATGTGCATATGTATGTAAAAGTTCCCTGTGGGTTATGAAAATTGATCGCTTTAGTTGCATCAAGCNCATGAAATGTTCAAGAACTAGATTACTAAAACACTCTTACTTTACAAGAACAAAGAATGCTCCCCCTTTTCTTTATAATGAGGAAGAATGCCTTTTAAGCTCCTAGCAAGGGAATATTTATAGGTAAGGAAGGGAAAGGGGGTAGGAGATAAGTGAGGATGAGTCAATAGTATTTGCCGCCCATGGGAATCAACTATTCTACAGGCAGTTTACTGGGGGGCGTTTGAACGTGATCTAGCGTTCGAACGTTAAGTCTACCTTTTCTTCAAGGACGTTCGAACATGATATAANTAATGAGATTATTGAAAGAGATTAGAAGTGAAAGAGTTTACCTTGAGTAATTGTTGGTATCCTCTCAAGAAGGCATCGTAAAGCTCAAGACTTACCATGGTTTTCTTTGTCACCTCCACTGATTATGTCGGGTGTTTCAAGTAATGTTAGTCATATAACGATTCTATTTGTNAACGTTCGAACGTTTTGCGTCTTTGCTTTGAGGGCATTCGATCGTGAGATGATGTTTGATTTCTTCCACTCAAGTGGCCTGTGGTCACTTANGGGTGTTTCAAGTAATGTTAGTCATATAACGATTCTATTTGTTAGTCTGATCACCTTGTACTTCAAGAATAAAAAATACTTATGTACATTTGACAATTTAAGCATAGAGATAGCATCAATGTTCCAAAAAAATTGAGGTTTTATGTTGTGGTTGTTAAGTTGAGGTGTCAAACCGATCATGTGCTTAGTCATTTTTGCAAGCAATCTTAACATCCACGTGTTTTGTTATTAACAAGAATTAGAATGCTAATCATAGATATGCATTTTAAATAATAAAAGTGATAAACTGAATCATTCATTGCATAAAGGATACTTATTTTACAATAATGTCATTNATTTTTGTTGTTCTTGAGGCTTTGTTCACTTTAGGACCTGAAATGTCATTACTTAAACTCCATCAAAGCATAATTAGTACAAAAAGGCATAGTAAAAATTGTTAACTTTACGCACGAATCACACCCCCCAACATNTCCACAATCAACTCTAAAAAGACATATACAAGTATCCATAATAATCACAAAACATCCACTAGAATTACCAAAAGAAAATCCTTCACAATGGTACAAAAATGTCTTAAAAACTATTCAAAGAAGAATCAACAAACAACAACCAGTCAAGAACAAANATAAATATTGCTAGTCTCTAGTAATACAATGACAATGAAAGAGAAATCTATTCCTAATGCCTTTTTCGTGGGTCATCCTGTTGCATTTAGCTTATGCAACAAGTCATTGAACCGCTAGGTTTACCCTAGTGGACAAGTGTTCTCTCATGAGGGTTTTTAGTGAAGCTACCCCCAAACTTCAGTCGAACNCAACTACTCCCCCTCAAGAACATAAATAATCAATCCTCTCCTCTATCTCCATCAGCTCCACCAGCACTACCAGCACCACTAGCACTACCAGCTCCACCAGCACCACCCCACAAAAGCCTCAGGATCTTATCCTGCTTAGCTTCAATGCTAAGCATGATGTCCAATAGAGATCATCGGGTGGTCATGATGGGTTCTGCTTGATCTGGCTACTCTATCTTTGTCTCCATATCTCTTTCTTCTTCGCCGTCCAACTCTTCCTGCACCTCATCAATTCCTTGGGGAGGGGGCACTCCTTGCCTAGCCACCGGGGCGCCACTATGCCCTAGGCTTCTTTTGAATGACTCTCTNTGATGTCCAATAGAGATCATCGGGTGGTCATGATGGGTTCTGCTTGATCTGGCTACACTATCTCTGTCTCCATATCTCTTTCTTCTTCGCCGTCCAACTCTTCCTGCACCTCATCAATTCCTTGGGGAGGGGGCATTCCTTGCCTAGCCACCGGGGCGCCACTATGCCCTAGGTTTCTTTTGAATGACTCTTTNTCTCTTTCTTCTTCGCCGTCCAACTCTTCCTGCACCTCATCAATTCCTTGGGGAGGGGGCACTCCTTGCCTAGCCACCGGGGCGCCACTATGCCCTAGGCTTCTTTTGAATGACTCTCTATTCAGTGGCCCCATTGGCTTTTGGATGTCCATTTTCGACCATACCCTTACCACATTGTCAATGCATATCTCAGTCACAAGTGTACCAAATGGAAGCACATTCTTCTTTGCATCGCACCCCTTCTTCATTTCATTCAAAATCAACGAAGGGAGGTCAATGCTATGCCCTTGCCCTAGTGCATAGAGGAAGCGTGCCATTTCAGGCAAAATCTCATTTTTTTCTTCCTATGGGTTTAGGTTTGCCACCGCAATCAAATAAAGCATCTTGTACTTGTTAGTAAGCTCTCCTTATTTCAAAAATTTTCTCCCTCCCCATGAAAAATCAATCTGCCCTGTCAACTCCCTCCTAACCACATTCAGCACCACATTTTTCTTGGGCGGGTAGGTTGGGTTTCGTACCCGAGGCATCTCTCTCCTTACCTCCAAAAGACATGCCTCGTCTACATCGATGTTGATGATCTCGGCATTGGAGTAGAACTCCATCACCAAGTCAACAATGGCGTCTCTGTCATTTCTCAAATGCCACACCCATTCCCTCTTCTCCATTTCGTCCAACAAACCCAACTCAGCAAAATAAGTGATTACAACATCTCATTCACAGACCACAACGTGATTTTGAAAGAAGTTTTCATACTTCTCAGCTTTAAGGGCACTGGGAAATCTGGTGCGATCGTATCTCTTCCTTCTTTTCTTCCCTTATCCTTCTTGAATGAATTCTTCTACAAAGTTTAGTTCTTCGTTTTATGGTGGAGTGCGCCTGGTAGGGAGCTTAACCCTATGCATTGTGTTGTTCTCGGTTTTGAGCTTAAGAGGTGGTGAGAAGTTTTGGTTATCCGGTGGAAATTGGGGATTTTGTATGTGGAAAAGCTTTTGGGTGGTTGATTTGTGGTGGAAATGAGGAATGAGTAGAGTATTGAAGGCTGGGGAGTGAAAAGGGATCATAGGGTTTAGAAGATTTTTAGGTTTTTTTGTAAATTTTGAACTAAGGAAGATGACCTAGGTATTTATAGTCTAAGGAAGAACGTTCGAATGTGATTTACGTTCGAACGTTGTATGAAGGATTTTAAAATATCGTTCGAACGTTAATGACATTAGAATGTTGGGAACTTCCAGTACTTTTGAGTCCTATCAGAGACCAAGGTATTTTAAGCTTCTGTCCTTTGAACGTGCTATTGGCGTTCAAACGTGGTGACCTCCCAGTACTTTTGTTTCCATCAAAGATTTCATCAGAGGCTGAGTACTGTAAGCAAGCTACCTTCGAAAGTCACTTGGCATTCGAACGTAGAATCAAAACTCAAAAAATTTTCAAAATTTTTCTGCACTATATTATGCAAAACAAAAGAGGGCAAAATATTCAAATTTGAACCAAAAGTTCATGGCCTCTCAGGAGAGATCCCTACCCACACTCCAGGTTGGTATTTTGGGACGTTCCTTACCCGGTCCATGTTTTCATATTAGCCAAAAGAGTTTGTACAAAACAAAAGGAATTTTTATTTTTATTTTTTATTTTTTTACAAAAATTCAGACTTTTGGCTTTCATCCCAACTATTCTAATCTGAGTCTTCATCTGTCTTGGTGCCATCTGAACAACCAGTAACTCTCCCAATTTCTTGTCTCACAAATCGGTTAAGCAATGTACCGGAATAGGATGGCATGTCAGGACAATCCTTACTCTACCCATTCACTATCCAATCTAATCGATCAAGCGCTCAACCAGAAATTGGTTTGCAACACTAATTATATCTCTTCTAGTGAAAGTATCTACCACACTGTTTACAGACACCAAGTCTTTTGGCACGACGACGTTTGGCATAGGTGCTTCGGCCGCATAGGAGTTTCGCTTGTTGTTCTCGGATCTCATTCTTTCTTACCAATCTTGCTTGTCTCCTGATCACAGTGTGCCCATCATAAGGAAATGTGCGTAGAACTCCTAAACTAAACCAAAAAAATTTAACATCCATGTTTTTTATGCTATTAAGACTCACTATCTGATTTTTTAACGTCTGGAAGTCACAAAGACGATCAGAGATGACCCACAAACATAATCATCAAAATATAAAACATGGTAATCAAACTACAACACACAATCTAGTCAAGAATAGCAACAACAATAGAAATTTAAAAATTTTATAACAGGCTCAGGCTCATATAAACTGTAGTTCTCTCCCCCCAACCTAAACTGAACATTGTCCCCAATGTTTCGAATTTACCGATCTGGTTCATTAGCTGNCTAGTCAAGAATAGCAACAACAATAGAAATTTAAAAATTTTATAACAGGCTCAGGCTTATATAAACTGTAGTTCTCTCCCCCCAACCTAAACTGAACATTGTCCCCAATGTTTCAAATTTACCGATCTGGTTCATTAGCCGAAACTTACAAGCAAAATACACAAATCAACCATCTTGTTGCAGATTTGGGTTAGGGTGATAACCCTTGATTCTGAGTGCAGATAGAAGAAGCATAGCCATGTACAAAAAAAGTAAACACACGCAGATTATGAGACAAGATGAGATCTTCCAGTAGTATGGTCAAGGTGTTATTAGGAGATGGGTTGTGATTCCAGAGTATCATAACAGTGGCGAAGAAGAAGAAAAGTAGAAGAAGAAAGAAAAGAAAATAAAGGGGAAAGGGACCGAGGTGTATGGAAAGGGAGGAAAACGGGGTGGGGCCTTATAAAGGCGGTGGTGTAGTTCGGGTTGGACCGGGTTCTCCCTGACCAGGCGCTTTTCTCGAAGCACTGTTCTGGATCCATTAAAAGAATGATCTCCATATTTTTGACAAAGTCCTCCATAAAGGGTTTCAATCTCTGACCATTGACGGTAAAGATATTGTCGTTTGATGGGTTGTCCACTTCCATTGTCCCGTGTTCAAACATTTTTTTGACAATATAAGGTCCATTCCATCTTCATTTCAACTTTCCAGGAAAAAGGTGGACTCTTGAATTGAAAAGCATAACTTTTTGATTAGGTTCAAAACACTTTCACACTATGTTCTTATCATGAAAAATTTTCATCCTGGATTTTGCAATCTTAGCATTTTCATATGCTTCATTTCTTAATTCCTCCAATTCATTAATCTAAAGTTTTCTTGCTAGTACAGCTTTGTCCATGTCAAAGTTCATTGCCTTAATAGCCCATTATGTCCTATGTTCCAATTCCACAGGTAAGNTATCATGAAAAATTTTCATCCTGGATTTTGCAATCTTAGCATTTTCATATGCTTCATTTCTTAATTCCTCCAATTCATTAATCTAAAGTTTTCTTGCTAGTACAGCTTTGTCCATGTCAAAGTTCATTGCCTTAATAGCCCATTATGCCCTATGTTCCAATTCCACAGGTAGGTGACAAGGATTTTCATAGACTAATCGGTAAGGAGACATGCCTAAAATTGTTTTAAAAACAGTACGATACGCCTAGAGTGCATCAGTTAGTCTTGACGACCAATCTTTGCGGTCTGGATTTACCATTTTTTCTAAAATTAATTTGATCTCCCGATTAGCTAATTCAGCCTGTCCACTAGTTTGTGGATGGTATGGAGTTGTAATTTTGTAAAAAATCAAGTATTTTTTCATCATATTTCAAAAAGGTTGATTACAAAAGTGAGCACCTCCATCACTTATGATGGATTTTGGGATTCCAAATCGGGATAAAATATTTTCTTTTAAAAACTTGATTACCGTTTGATGATCATTATTTCAAAATGGAATTGTCTCAACCCATTTGGATACATAGTCTACGACTACCAAAATGTATAGATAGTCAAAGGAGGGGGGAAATGGTCCCATAAAATCAATGCCCCAATAGTCAAAATTTTAAATTATCATAATGGGGTTTAGAGGCATCATGTTCCTCCTTGAAATATTTCCCAACCTTTGACATCTATCACAAGTTGAACAAAAAATATGGACATCTTTGAAAAGTGTGAGCTAGTAAAATCTGCACTACAGGATTTTCGCAACGATTTTTCTGGATGAAAGATGGCCACCACATGCTTCGGAATGACAAAATGCTATTACCTGTTTGCTTTCTTGAGCGGGGATGCAACGTTTTATGATTTGATCCTTACAGTAGTTAAATATGTACGGATCTTCCCAAAAGAAATTGCGAACCTCTCTTAGAAATTTCTTTTTGTGTGTGAGGAAAAATGACGGATGGAGTGTTCCAGTAGCAAGAAAATTAGCAATATCAGCATACCATGGGATCTCATTAATCATGAACAGTTGTTCATCGGGGAATTTTTCATTAATTGGCATTCCATCCTCATGAAATTTGTAAGTTAACTTGAACAGATGGTTTGCCACCACATTCTCAACACCCTTTTTGTCCTTAATGACCAAGTCAAACTCTTGAAGTAAGAGTATCCAACGCAAGAGCCTAGGTTTAGCATCCTTCTTTGTAAGCAAAAATTTTAATGTTGTATGGTCAGTGAAAACAGTAACAAAAGAACCAACAAGATAAGAATGAAATGTTTCCAAAGCAAAGACTATGGCAAGTAATTCTTTTTCAGTTGTCAAATAGTTCATTTGAGCATCATTCAAAGTCTTACTTGCATAATAAATCACATGTTGTTTCTTATCTTTTCGTTGACCCAACATAACACCCACAACATAGTCACTTNAAAGTCTTGCTTACATAGTAAATCACATAGGGTTTCCTATCCTTTCTTTACCCTAACACAGTGCCTACAATATAATCACTTGCATCACACATTAGTTCAAATGGTAGGGTCCAGTCAGGGTGTTGCATTATTGGGGCAAAAATTAACATGCCTTTAAGCTTGTCAAAAGCTTTTTGGCACGTTTCACTCCAATCAAAGATTACGTCCTGACTTAGGAGATGACACATGCGTTTAGCTATGGTACTAAAATCTTTTATAANTATTGGGGCAAAAATTAACATGCCTTTAAGCTTGTCAAAAGCTTTTTGGCACGTTTCACTCCAATCAAAGATTACGTCCTGACTTAGGAGATGACACATGGGTTTAGCTATGGCACTAAAATCTTTTATAAATCTCCTGTAAAACCCTGCATGTCCCATAAATGATCGGACATCTTTTACATTCTTGGGAGCAGGCAAATTCCCAATAAGATCTATTTTCGCTTTGTCAACTTTCATGCCCTCTGACGACACAATGTGACCTAAGACAATGCCTTGTGTTACCACGGAATGGCATTTCTCCCAATTGAGCACCAGATTTGCTTCTTGACATCTTACCAATACTTTTTCTAGGTTGGCCAAACACAAATCAAATGAGTCACCATACACAGAGAAGTCATCCATGAAAACTTCCAAAAATTTCTCGACCATGTCATTGAACAGACTTAACATGCATCTTTGGAATGTTGTAGGAGCGTTACATAGCCCAAATGGCATCCTTTTGAATGCAAACGTGCCAAACAAGCATGTGAATATGGTTTTCTCCTAATCATTGAGTGCTATCTCAATTTGATTGTACCCAGCATAGCCATCCAGGAAACAGTAAAATTCACGGCCTACGATTCTCTCTAGAACCTGGTCAAGAAAGGGAAGAGGGAAATGGTCTTTTCTAGTCACTAATTTGAGTTTTGGGTAATCGATACACATCCGTCATCCTGTGATTACTCTAGTTAGTACAAGTTCATTTGCATCATTTTTGACTACTGTGACTCCAGACTTTTTGGGCATAACTTGGGTTGGACTAACCCATTTGCTATTGGAGATGGCGAAGATTATCCCAGCATCTAAGAGCTTTAACACCTCTGCCTTTATGACTTCCTTCATGTGAGGTTTCAATTGTCGCTGCATTTGACGAGAGAATTTTGAGTCCTCTTCAAGGTATATAGCATGATTGCAGATTAACGGGATTATACCTTTCAAGTCAGTGATGGTCCACCTAATGGTGCTTTTGTGGCTTTTAAGAACTTCAATCATTTTAGATTCTTGCAAGTCTGTGAGCTTAGACGAAATTACCACTGGNTAATGGTGCTTTTGTGGCTTTTAAGAACTTCAATCATTTTAGATTCTTGCAAGTCTCTGAGCTTAGACGAAATTACCACTAGGAATGACTTATCCTTTCCTAGGAATGCATATTTGAGGTTAGATGGGAGAGGTTTTAATTCAGGCTTTGGTGGCTTGTCACTTAATGAGAGTGGCTTTGAGTCACTTGGTGGAAGTTCCTCGAATTTGGGCGCCCATGTATTAATGCATGAATTCTTTGGATCATCATCCATGGTTTCGGATGTGATGAATTCTGACAAAGAAAGTTCAATGGAATTTTCATAGAATGTGTTGTTAAGATGGTCCTGGACAAAAAACTCAATGGAATTTATTTCTCTTTCATNGGTGGAAGTTCCTCGAATTTGGGCGCCCATGTATTAATGCATGAATTCTTTGGATCATCATCCATGGTTTCGGATGTGATGAATTCTGACAAAGAAAGTTCAATGGAATTTTCATAGAATGTGTTGCTAAGATGGTCCTGGACAAAAAACTCAATGGAATTTATTTCTCTTTCATCTCTGTCCTCTCTTGGGTGTTTGGCAACATTGAAAATATTCAGCTCAAGTGTCATATTTCCAAAGGTTAATTTCATGACCCCATTCTTACAATTGATTAGTGCATTTGAAGTTGCTATGAAGGGTTGACCAAGAATAATAGGAATTGGATTCTCTGAATATTGTGCTGACTGAGTATCTAAGACAATGAAGTCAACAGGGAATAAAAAGTTGTCCACTTGGATAAGTACATCTTCAACAATACCCCTAGGAATTTTGACAAACCTGTCTGCCAACTGAAGCGTGACACTTATGGGTTTGAGTTCCCTCAGACCCAACTGTTGGTAAACAGAGAATGGGAGAAAATTGCTCCAAGGTCTAACAGTGCTTGTTCGATTCTAAAATTTTCAATAACACATGACACTGTTGGACACCCTGGATCTTTGTATTTTGGAGGGATTTTGTGTTGAAGCAAAGCACTAGCATGTTCTGTCAAGAAGGCTCTTTTTTGAACATTCTAGCTTCTGTGCACAAGTCTTTTAGAAACTTGGCATAAGATGAAACCTGTTTGATTGCATCTAGAAGTGGGATGTTGATTTTTACTTGCTTGAAGAGCTCACAAATTTTTTGCTGATTATTCAACTTCTGTGCAGTTTTGAGTCTATGAGAAAAAGGATAAGGAATAGAACACGAGGGTTCTTATTTCTATGATGGTTCTGGTTCTTGTTCAATCATAGGCTTGGGTTCCTCTTCTCTCACAAGTTCAGGCTCAGTTGATTCAGGCTCTATTGGTGAGTTGACNTTTTGACTAGTTTACTTTATTCAACTAACACAATTTACCTATTAAATTATGCCTTAATTAGGTTTAATCACACCCCCAACCTAAACATTACTAGTCCCTAGTAATAAATAACAACATAACAAAACAAAATCATTNCAAGTCTTTTAGAAACTTGGCATAAGATGAAACCTGTTTGATTGCATCTAGAAGTGGGATGTTGATTTTTACTTGCTTGAAGAGCTCACAAATTTTTTGCTGATTATTCAACTTCTGTGCAGTTTTGAGTCTATGAGAAAAAGGATAAGGAATAGAACACGAGGGTTCTTATTTCTATGATGGTTCTGGTTCTTGTTCAATCATAGGCTTGGGTTCCTCTTCTCTCACAAGTTCAGGCTCTATTGGTGAGTTGACTGGTATGGATTTTGGCTTTGGAAGTAGCTTGTCTGGGATGGTCTTGTCAATCACCTTACCACTTCTTAGTGTAGTGACAACTTGGGCTTGACCTAGTGAATTTTCCATGGTTGAAGGATTTCCCACCTGAAATTGGCCTGGTGGTGGTTTTGGTTGGGCAGGAAACTTGCCCTTCTCATGTGTGGTCATGGATTGGGTCAACTTGTGGATGTGGCTTTTAAGATTCTCGAATGATTGAGGGGTCTGGTTTTTGAAATCAGTGAAAACCTGAGTGAAACTATGGTTATAGTTCATTTGGCTCTGCATAAACTAATTCAATGTATCCTCAAGGTTCATCTTTTGTGGTGGTTAGTATGGTTGGTATACAGGAGGTCCTTGAGGTGGTGGGTGTGAACCTTGTTGTTGGTTCATAGGAGTTGGCTATGTGTTCCTCCAACTGAATTTTGGGTGGTTCCGCCACCCTGGATTGTATGTTTCAGAGTATGGGTTAGAGTAAGGCTTGTTGAAATTAGAGACAACATTTATTTGTTCCAACAGAACCTCTTTGCTGAAATTGTAAGACACTCTCTAGTAGGGTGTCCTGTTAGCACACAGATCCCACACACTTGTTTTGTGGGAGATGCTTGACAAAATTCCTTGTTGTTTTCTAACCTCTAAGCATCACCTTTTAGCATATATAGTATATGAATGAAGTGGAGTGTCACTCTCCTAGGGATGATGTCAAAAGAAAGGGCAACGGAATGGTGGATGAATGAGATTTCAAATGTGAGTATGTGTGAACAAAAGTGCTCCCCAAGTGCAAGGAGACTTTCGCGGATCGTGTTTTACTTGGTAGTATTCCAAGGTCGTTTCCACGGGGAAGGAAGTAAACCGAGAGGAAGGTGATTTTGGGAGAAAGAAAGTGTAAAATCTTTGATTGTTGGAAGTTGTTTGGTGAAGTTGTTTTGATGCTAGTAAAATGAGAAACAAATGTTGGCGAATCCAAGAGGTCACTCCAATAGGAATACCGTCTCAACTCGAAACCCTCCTCCAATAGAGCATGAATAAACGATTGATTCGTGGGAAGCTAAGGGTAAGATTGGTGAGTATCTAAGCATAAACCGTGACTAGGCATACGGAATATCAAAGACTCACCAAGTTATCCACCCTCAACCTAGTCAAATTGAACCATTGAACTCTGAAAGAAGGGAGGAGAATGAGTTGAAATGGTATACCCAAGTGGAGGTTCCTCTTGGTTTTGCCAACTAAGAGATTTAGCTATTCATGCTTAAAATAAAGACAACAATATGATGAGAAGACATTATGAAAAAATAAAGACTAAAGCTAAGCATAAACGAATTGCATAAATTTAACTTCCGGATAACCACCTCTTACTAAAGATTGGATGAGAAACTACTCACTCTTCATGGCTTTGTTAAAACTAGAAAAGTGAGTGATGCTCATCCCTCCAAGTAGAGGAGTTACAAGGTAACACATTTTACACAAGGAGCCGATCTTCGACAAAGAATGAGTGAATCACGTTCCACCCTTCACGGCTTTGGTAAAGCTCTAGAAAAGTGGAAGAGTTTCACTCCTCTAAGGGAAGAAGGAAGCTCAAGCAATGGAAGTAAAAGAAAGCAATAACACAATAAAAGAAAGCAATACTTAAAGTAAAAGAAAGCAATAAATTAAAAGGAAGCAAGAATACAATAAAAGAAAGCAATACTTAAAGAAAGCTATAAGCAATAAGGAAAGCAATAATACTTTTGGAGGGTTTTCCACTACCAAAAGATGAATGCTTTACAAGTCCTAAGGGGTGGTATTTATAGGCAACAAGGGAGGGTGAAAGTCTTGTTAGGTGGCCTTGAATCTTGTTAGGTGGACTTGAAGAGTCTTGTTAGGTGGCTTTGAATCTTGTTAGGTGGACTTGAAAATCTTGTTAGGTGGCCTTGAATTCTTTGATCCCCCTTTGTTTTGAGCTTTGATAATTGGCACCCCAGTAGTTTGTAGCTTTAATGCAATTGGCTCCCCAGTAGTTTGTAGCTTTGACGCACAAAATCCTGAAAAGAACAACAATTAATGCATTATCCTTTATTCACACACTAATTCTAATTTGATTTATTTTGACTAGTTTAACTTTATTCAACTAACACAATTTACCTATTAAATTATGCCTTAATTAGGGTTAATCACACCCCCAACCTAAATATTACTAGTCCCTAGTAATAAACAACATAACAAAATAAAATCACTTTCGTAGATAACACGATTGCATTTAGCATATGCAATAAGCCGTTAAACCCCTAGGTGATCCCTAGTGGACGAGTTTTGTCTCGTGAAGGTTTCCAGTGAAGCTACCTACAAACTCCAATTAAAAGATGTGTATATGTAAGATTTCTTGTCAAAATGAGTTAGCAACAGAATCATTGAGGCACACATCTCTTAATTTTGAATTGTTTCCCGAACACTTCTCTGTCATTGGTACGTACTCTATACAAAAATAAACACTTGTTACATTGGTATTTGGAATTCCTTGTGTAGTAGGAATGATCATTCTAGTAGCAAGAATTGTTATATAACAAACATTCTACTTTATCACCTTCCATGGATAGCTTTGATTTCTCAAATCTCTCTTAGAATGCTCTCAGCAAAAAAATTACTCCGATTATAGTGACTTGTCTCTCAAAGGGCATGTGATCAGAGGATGGTCAATCGAAGAATCACATGCACAGTTAGAAAGGGAGTGAAAGTCTTAAGAAAGTAGGCTAATCATGTTCTTGGCATAATCTCATGGAAGAATATCAATGCAATTAAAGAAATACTATTTAACATACCCCAGTTTTCGGTCGACAGCACACATGCATTAGACTTGAGATCAATTAGGACTTTCTATAGGTTGTAATGTGGCCAGAGGTTAGTGGCTAATGAAATGACGTCAATGGTATTCAAAAGCTATCCCCTTTTTTAATGTAGCACACCTCTTTCTTGCTTTTCAGTCTTTTGCCTAGAAATGGTATTTCTTTCTTTCATTTTTTTTTTTGATTCTTCATTGAACAGTAGCCACCATCTTCTTTTCTGTTTTTTTTGCTGCCTTTCTATGCCATATCGATTTATAAGAGGGTGCAAGAAAAAATTGGATAGCAAGGTATGTTAAGTGTATTTTTTTTTTTTTGGCTCGGTTATCATGAGTTTTTCGAGAAAAAAAAAATCATCATTCATTGAAGGCTCAAACATGGCTAACTAGGGATATAATTTTGTAGAAGCAATGACTAAGGTTCAAAATCAACTCAAAGATGGCCTAAAATCCTTTCTCAAGTATGTGCCTGTGTCGCATGCAAAGGTTCCCTGTAGGATATGTCAATAGATTACTTTAGTTGCATTTAATCAAAACAAGTTTAATGAGATTATTCAACAATTAAAAGTGAAAGAGCTTACTTCAGCANTAATCAAAGCAAGTTTAATGAGATTATTCAACAATTAAAAGTGAAAGAGCTTACTTCAGCAAATACTGATTGTCTCTCAGAAAGCATCGTAAGGCTCAAAACTTACCATGGTTTTCTTC